>JANTNU010000003.1:22856018-22866552 GCA_024752395.1 Erythroxylum havanense
TAACTAATTCTAGATATTTTATTATTATCAAAACATAAAGGGATTTAATTTGTCAACCACCATTGGTCCAACAACAAATTCTTACTAATGGTTAATTCCTTTTTCATTAAATTTAACACTCATGCATGATTATAAATAAAATTGCTCACCGTTTTAGCTTTCTGTATAGTCTCATCAATAATAGGAAAATACCTAAGATCCACTATTCTCCATCATTAGGTCAATGCAATATACAACATAAGGACTAAAAAAAATATACTTATTATGTAACCTTCTTCCTGCTGCTTTATAAGTGGAATCATTGATTGTAATAAACTGAACAATATTTTCTGGTCCTACTTCATTCACGATTTCATCAAATATCTCAAATAAAGTATCAGTATTTCTAATAAGGCCAGATGCATCAATAAACTTCAAAAATATTGAACCATTTGCATAATAAACCAAAAAATTAATAATAGGCTCTTATCTCCTATTTTTCCAACCATCACACATGATTGAAAACCTATAAGTAGCCTAATTCACTCTTCTTTCTACCAAATAATTTTTAATTTTAGAAATTGAGAAACTTAAAAGTTTATCACTTAAGTCATCAATCAAAGGAGCCTTGTATCCTAAACTGAAAGAAGCTATAACATCTATTATAGGCTGATAATAGTAAGGTTGGGAAGCATTAAATGATGAACTTGTATCATACCACCATCTAACTACTGCCATATCTACATTGTAAGCTACATCTTTTGATTGCATGACACTAAAAATTGAAGGTTGGGCTCCAGGAGTTATTCATGGTGCAAAAAAACCTATTCACTTGCCTTTTTCTTTTCCTCACATCAAGTCCAGGTGTAACATTCACTTTTTCCTGAGCCTAAGATGGAACACTGCGACTACTACTACCATTACCACTACTACTATCACATTCAATATTTTCACAATCATCACGAAAACCAGCAAATGAACTTCTACTACCAATTTGATCATTCAATATCTCCCTTCTATCTTTCTTGCGTTGGTATTATTCAAGCAAAGTTTTCATTTGTCATTTCACATTATAACTTACTTTTAAAAAAGGTTCTACATCTCCTTTTGTCCCAACTAAATGCTTCTTTAATCTGATGATTTCTCCACCTTTCAAATGCTTGTTACAAAACAAACAAATTGTATGGTTCTTCATACTTGAGACTAATGCAGCATGAGCCCAAGCTAGAACATTTTATCTTCCTAAAGCAGTTTGATCAAAAATACTTAAACTTCCTTCCATTTATCTATAATAATAAATAAATACATATATCAAAATCATACACAATTCAATTTCATCCAACAGAATCCAATTTTATCCAACACAATTCTTTAATAAGTCAAAAACCAACAATTCAAGTATTCAATATACACAATTACACAATATGCATGCCCATCATATGTAATATAACTCATTTTATATGATTACATCATACATAATTCAGTTTCATCTAACACAATCTAATTTTATCCAACACAATTCTTCAATAAGTCAAAAACTAATAATTTAAGTATTCAACATACATAATAATTACACATTTTATCTAACACAATTCTTCAATAAGTCAAAAACTAATAATTCAAGTATTCAACGTACATAATTACACAATATGCATATCCATCATATCTAATATAACTCATTTTGTATGATTACATCATACACAATTCAATTTCATCCATCACAATCCAATTTTATCCAACACAATTCATAAATAAGTCAAAAACTAATAATTCAAATATTCAACATACACAATTACACAATATGCATGTCCATCATATGTAATATAACTCATTTTGTATGATTATATCATATATAATTCAATTTCATCCATCACAATCTAATTTTATCCAATACAATTCTTCAATAAATCAAAAACCAACGATTCAAGTATTCAACATACACAATTACACAATACGCATATCCATCATATGTAATGTAACTCATTTTGTATGATTGTATCATACACAATCCAATTTCATCCAACACAATCCAATTTTATCTAACACAATTCATCAATAAGTAAAAAAAACCAACAATTCAAGTATTTAACATACAAAATTATACAATACGCATGCCCATCATATGTAATATAACTCATTTTGTATTAATGTATTCATTAATATAGCCACATCACTTATAAACAAGAATGTTGATTTCAAATTAGCCTTATGATTTAGTTTGATGTATAACTTATTATATAAAAAATTATTGTGAGTGAACTAGAGATCTTGCATGCCATATTCAAATATTAGATTGGAAACATATCTACCAAGATTAGGTATAAAATGTCCAAATTTGATATTTCTAAAATTAATAAATTAAATTTAATTATTAATTCAGATTTGCATTCAAAATAAAATTTATCATATGTCATCTTCAATTATTATAAAAACATAATTTCTTAAATTTTGAATTAAAAAAGTTTCAAACTAATCTAAATTAAAGTTAAAATTCAAATTTAAAATTGAATTAAATTTGAACAAAAGAAATTCAATAAAAGTCTTAATACGTAGTTATGTACACTAAATTATGCCCAAATAATTCAAATCAAATTGAAAATATATAGATAGGCTTAGTTTGATTTAATTTGTTATGTAATTTATTTATAATTTAGTTTTTAATTGTAAATTTTAATAATTCAGTCCAATTAAATTCCAAATACTGACATGCATCTGTGACTTATTATGAACTTCCAATTCCAAACCAAATAGATAAACTCATAAACAAGACATAATCAATCAACAGATAAACAACGCACTTCATCCATTTCATTCAAATCCAAATCCAACCGTTTACAAAATTCACTTCCAATTTCCTCCAACCATTCACAAAACTCACCAACTTCCAACCATTCACAACCTCACAATGTTAATTCACAAATGCAATTCAATTTCAGGAGTAGAAAAATCTAAAACACGCCAAAAAATATCATAAATTCAGTAGTCGTGTCAGGTTTATGGTAGGTTGGACTCAAGTTGGGTGAAAATTAGATCTGATTTTGTAGAAGACGAGCTGCCTCCTGTCTCCTTGAGCAAGCAGGTGGAGGTGGATAGAGCCATCAACAGGCGGATGATAAGCATACTGAGGTTGCAAGAGGCAGAGCTGAGGAGGAGGAGGAGAGGTGCAGTGGAGACTTCAGTGTAGGGTTGCGCGTGGTGGAGAGGGAGGCAGACAGACCAGTAGACGGGGGAGGTGCGATGGCACGATGATGAGTGGCAGTGAGCAATAGTGAGAGAGAGCAAGAGTGTGAGAGAGAGAGAGAGTGTCGTGCGTGAGAGAGAGTGAGAGAGATTGAGAGAGAGAGAGAGAGAGAGAGAGAGAGTTGGGAGGTGATTTGTTAAAAATATCGTTTTTTTAAACAATTTAGACCCTACACTTTTCAAAATTTACAATATCGTCCAATATCTTACAGGTATTTCAAATACGGGTTGGTACCTAGTGAAACCAGCCAGTACTAACTGATATTCATACTTGGTACCGTAAAGGGTGATATCATTCCTTTTTTTTTTTTTACCAATATGATATCTTTCAACTGGTACAAAATGGTATTTGTAACACTGCCCTTTAAGGCTTGTTTGGGAGAGACGAGCAAATTGTTCTATTTTTCTTTTCAGGGGTATATCTTTTTAGCCTCCAATAGTTGCGATGAATCATTGTTTCTTTAATAATCCATAATCATTCACACTTTTCTTGTATTGCGCTTTACATTTAACTTTTGATGTTTCTATATTGTTTTCTCTCTTCAATTATTGCCTGTTTTTCCTTTTTCTTTTTTTTGTCCCTGATCACTTTATCCCCCTTTCAAGTCTTCAAAGTTTCATTTCCAGCTACAAAAAAACTATTTTATTTGGTAAGTCTTTGCTGAAAGAGGAGATATAGGACAATCAAGTTCGTATTGAAGATTATATCCAAAATGTTTCTTTTTTCTCGAAAATATAGTTTTTTTATTAACAATCGCAGAAATTCATTAATCTAGAACATGGTCAGTGGTAAAGTCCGGTTACTGTCAGCTAGCAAATGAGTCACTTCATTATAATTTCTTGGAGCAAACTGAAAAGAGAAAAGACCACGAAAGTAGATGCGAGTTGTCAGGCCTTGATCCCAATGCAGGGAAATGTGTCCCGAGGCCTGGCTTTAACATGTCTGGCACCCATTACAGAGTAAACACCCAAAAGTAGCGAGTCACTTTCTTGGCTTGTTCTAGAAGTCAGGGATTGAATCTATACTTCATCTATAAAACAAAAGATTTAACTACGTAGAGTTTACTTATATCCTGGAAGAACATAACATAATCTGATAAACGAACACAGAAAACTCTCTGACTGCCACAAATCTTATATATATTCGTGGTTCCTCACGTAGACAGCAACAGGGACATCTTTAGCATCTCCATACGTTTCTACAAAAGATCAAATCTGTGAGCAAAAAGTCGTACCTTTTCATACCCAAAGAAAAATACATGGCCTGCTCTTGGCTTAACTCTTGTTTGCTCTTGTTATGCACCCTACTTGCTGTTGTTGTTTCTGGGTCTAAAAGAAATCTACCTATCATAGCCTTTGATGAAGGGTATACCCAACTTTTTGGGGACGATAATCTGGTTATTCGTAGAGATGGAAACACAGTCCACTTGTCTCTAGATGAAAGAACAGGTCATATATTTTGTGTTCTTGTTCTGTAGTTTCTCGTATTCCGGTTCTCTTTATTTCTCCTTCTCCCTTCTTCTGTCTCCTTATCACCTGTTTCTCTTTCTCTCCCTGGGTCGGTCTCATTGGTTGATCGTTTTGGGTTTTTGATAGAGTTTTATTTGGGGTTCTGTACAGGTTCTGGATTCGTATCTCATGACCTGTATCTCCATGGATACTTCAGTGCATCTATCAAGTTACCTGCTGATTACACTGCTGGAGTTGTGATTGCTTTTTATGTGAGTATTCTAAAATAAGACTCGGAGTGAAAATTGATGGGCAGTTTTAAACGTATCTTTTTGTTACTTATAGTTGATTTGTTATTAAGCTTGATGTCCTGCAAACTTTTAGCCCTGAAGCAATTGCTTACTCCAGAAAAAAAAATAAAACTCAATTAATGGTTCTTTAACTTTCCATCTTTTGTTTTCCGATGCCAAAGTTTTAGTATTCTATCTTTTATAAAATCTATGAAGCCATATCAACCAGATGGTTATGTTTCTGATTCTTTTTCAAATTTACGCTCATTTTGTGTTCATTTCTTGTACCAACCATATTCCCAGTGTTTTCCAATAGTGTTTCCAGTTCAGCCAATTTGTACAATATTCCAAGGCTTATTTTTGCGATATTAGTCTGTCCCTTAATGAACTCTGTTTATTAACAGTTTCGCAGACCTAACTCTGTATGAACTCCACAGTTTTGACCAAGATAGCATTCGTCAAAAACCACCTACTACGGTTTCTTTTTCTCTTTTTTGGCAGATGTCAAATGGTGACATTTTTGAGAAAAATCATGACGAGATTGACTTCGAATTTTTGGGCAATATCAGAGGCAAAGACTGGAGGATACAGACAAATATTTATGGCAATGGTAGTACCAGCGTTGGTAGGGAAGAGAGATATGGCCTCTGGTTTGATCCATCTAATGACTTCCATCAGTACAGCATTCTATGGACTGATTCCCAGATCGTGTAAGCCAAACCTACTACACTGCCTTTCTTTCTCTTAAAAGCAAACGTGTGTAGCTTGAATTTTCTTTATGTCTAAAGTTTTTCTTGTTCATGGTATTCACTAATGACTTCATAGAGTATAATGTGGAAATTTACATTTTATGGTGTTTAAAATAGATGCATCTGTTATGGAGTAGAGGCAGAGACATTTGTATATGAGAAATAGTACAGGAAGTTGTGTTCTTTTGTTTATTTTAGTTGTCCCTGTTTTGTCAAAACAAGTTAAATCTCTTATGCCACAGTTAAACTTGGCTGATGCTTTGTTTGTTAACTGGAAAAGGGCAGGAAAGATGTGAGTTTGAACTGCAGAATCTTTTCTCAAGGATAAGAATCTAATAAATAAAAGACATTGATGCTATGGGAGCCTTCCACCATTTGTATTTGCGTGAGATAACTTGTTTTTGAAGGACGACTCTGGTTGGATGTGGAATAGAATCAGTTCTGTTTTTTCCCTTCATGTTTTTACTTGTGATTACTGAATGCTGTATGAAGGCTGCTTCTCTGTTGTACTTACAAGTAAGCAACCATTTATGGCGTTTCACGTTACTAATGGAAAAAGAACATCTTGAGTTTTACACGGTATTCTAATTTTCTGCTACTTGGTCTGTTTTGCCTGGCAGATTTTATGTGGACAATGTTCCTATTAGAAAGATTGAAAGAACAGTGTCTATGGGCCTCGAATTTCCTTCTAAGCCAATGTCTTTGTATGCAACAATATGGGATGGATCTGATTGGGCAACCAATGGAGGCAAATATAGGGTGAATTACAAATATGCACCCTATGTCACGGAATTTTCAGATCTTGTGCTTCATGGCTGCGCTGTTGATCCGATGAACCAGTCCTCAAAATGTGACACAACACATAGTTCTGAAGCAATCCCTACTGGTATCACAACCTCACAGAGAATCAAGATGGAGAGTTTTAGGAGAAAGCATATGACTTATTCTTATTGCTATGATCGGTCCCGATACAAGACTCCCCCGCCTGAGTGTGTGCCAATTCCTCAAGAACGCAAGAGGCTCAAATCATTTGATCCTCTAACATTTGGTGGAGGCCGGCGCCATCGTGGAAAACATCATCACCAGAGTCACTCAAGCAATGTTGAGGGCAGTTCAATGTGAGTGAGATATGCAATACTCCTATTATCTTCATGACTACCAATCTTATTGTGCTCTTCTGTATCATTTAGTTTTGAGGTCAGCTTTTCGTTTTCTTTTTTGTGAATACTGAAGAGTGTAGATTTATGTCGAGTGCCAAGGATGTTTGGTTGGTGATGGATCTTTGTATAGTTTATACCAATATATTTCCAGTTGTTTAGTTCTATCTTATTATTAATGTTGTCCCTAGCTCTTTACAGGTTAAATATAGTGATGATTTGATGTACTTTTTAATTTTTGCTACACCATCATGGATTCAATAAAAAAACATAGCAGCTTATGGTGGAGTCACTATAATACGTGTTAGGTATGGGTTTTATTTGTATTTTGGCCTTAAATGAATGTCATCAGGCACTTTTTGTCATTTATTCATCTTCTTCTTTACATTTATACGTTTATTTAATAATATAGTTTAATCAAGTCCTAGAAATAAAAGCAAAATGCTCAGAAAAATGTCTTTGTTGTCTAGAGTCTGTGGCCCAGTGTGTCTTGTCAGCTAATATTTTAAAACTCAGACTTGTCATCTTCAGAAGACATTTTGTGACTAGGTAATTGGAATTCAAGGTTGGTTAAACGTAATATGTTGTGAATCCAATGCATGGTTGTTTCTGTCACTATTGTTGGACGACTTGTTTTTCCACACTTCGTAATCATCACCACAGGTCTCTGAAACCAAGGCATGGTTGTTTCTGCCATTATTGTTGGACTTGTTTTTGCACCATGCATAATCATCACCACAGGTCTCTGAAACGAAGGTGTCTGGTTTCTTGCCAAAGCTTTGAAGTAGCGGCCTAATTTGTGTCTTGATATAGAAATTCGGAAATGTTGAAGTTTCTCTTTGTGTCTCTTCTTTGATCCTCTTTAAATCCCATGTGCCACCTTCTTTTTAGTATTTTTATTTTCCTTAAATACTTTTTGAGACTTTTAAGGTTCTTTTTAGGATTTTTACACTTAATTTGATTCAAAAAAATAACCCAGACATGTTAAAAGTACAAAAAAAAATTCACAAACTCAAAAAGCTGAATTTTGTTAGAAATTGCTTCATGCACTCGGTCACAATCGTGTCATAATGCCACAATCGTGACCTCTTCCATTCTTCAAGTTCTTCATATTTTCTTTAATTTCTTATTTCTATTCACTTACAAACACATCAAAAACCTCTTGAAATATAAAATAAAGATCAAATTCTTGATCTAAACTACTCCAACAATTAAAACAAATAAAAACACTAACAACAACACAATTCTAATTTCTAACCATATAATTATCATATAAAAAAACATTTAAAAATACACTTAAACACCTAGAAAACATATTATAATATATACTTATCAGCATCCCTGTACTAAAATATTTACTTGTACTCGAGCAAAACTAAAAACACAAACACAAATAAAACATGTAACATATAACTACACAATCATATATACATATTACAATAATGATGCAATGACATCAAATTTTAGAATTAACTTAATATAACGCTGGACTTTCTGAGCCCTTTGATGATTGTTCTGTATTTGGAGATACTATTATATATTGATATATACTTGGTTGTATATGAGTTCAAAGATGAATTTGAATCCTTTTGGTACGTATGTCAATAATTTATAATGTTATATGCCCTTACATAAACTTGGAGTTCATCGATATGTGAAATCTTAGAGATTTTTGACAAATAAGCTTTTAAGTGTAAAAAACCAAGTCCATTAGATGAATATGGCTATGGAGGCTAAGTTAAATGTGTTATAATGTCTTAGAGGTGATTAGACATGATTTATAGACTTATTGGACACTTGGAAAGCTTAATTGAAAAAGTTGATGTACAAAAGGACTTATTTGCAAATTGTTAAAAGTTAAAGGATTTAAACATAAATTTTCAATTCTTGGAAGACCAATGTGTAATTTTATAAAGTTAAAGGGCTTAGTTATTATTTCCAAGAGTCTAAGGACCAAAATAAAAATAAAAGTTTTTAAGATTTTTAAACTTTGGGCTTAATTGTAAATTTAGGAAAGTTTGGAGGGTAAAATGATAATTTCACATAAGTTAAGAACAAAATGGTAATTTCATCCCTTTTGATCAAAGAAGAGTCAATATTCTAGACCCTTTTTTCATTTATGGCTGTGCATCACATTTCTAAGGACTTAAGACTAAAGTGAATCACATGTTAGTATAGACTTAATATTCGATATACAAAACACACAAGAAGGGGGAGTTGAATTATGTATCCCTTTTTTAATACAATCCCCTTTTAAACAAACTTCTTTTTAAAAAAAACTTGCTTTCTCAAACGATTGAAAAACAGTATTATGAAGTATTGCAATCTGCTTCTAAGTATTTGTATCAACAATAGAAATTAAAAGTTGAGAGTTGAGAGTAAGAATCGGCACAACAATTTTATACTGGTTCACTCTAAACCGTAGGCTATGTCCAGTCCTTAGAATCCTTTCTGAGATTTCACTATACTTCTCAAAGATACAAGTATTCTTTTCACCGAGCCTCTTCAGGTCTCTTACAACAAGTATTCTTTTCTGACTTAGCTTCTTCAGGCTATCAGCTTTTCTTCCTTCTACTGAAAGATGTTTCGTGCCTTGTTACAGACAATAGTAGCTCTAAGTTTAGCACAATGAATAAAATTTCTAGCTTTTGAATCTCTAGCCTTTCTTGACAATCACTAATTTTTTCAGTTTTTGACTCCGACTCATATTTATAGCCTTCATCTTCAACCCCTTCTTGATAACGGCTTCTTTCTTCTTGTTTCTTGATCTTTGAAGAAATAGTTATTTAGTTGAGTTCTGTAACTTACTCAAACTGATTGATCATCTGACGTGGTATCGGGTCTTTATCTTCGATTCTTTCGTCTCATTTTCGACTTCGCTTTGTCTGATTTTGCTTTCTGCTTCGATCTCATTTCTATCGTCTCATTTTGCTTTCTGCTTCGGTCTTATTTCTATCGTCTCATTTTGCTTTCTACTTCCGTCTCATTTCTATCGTCTCATTTTGCTTTCTGCTTTCGTCTCATTTTTATCATCTCATTTCTATCGTCTCATTTTACTTTCTGCTTCCGTCTCATTTCTATTGTCTTATTTTTCTTTCTACATTATTATTTGGTCTTCATCAAAATTATTAATCGTAAAGTCATTTTGACTTAACAATCTCCCCCTTTTTGATGATAACAAATAATCATAAAAAAATTGTAGCCAAAAACTTCTTCTTTTCTTTTCTTTTCTTCTTGTTCTCCCTCCATCTTTGTCATTTCTTGCTCCTTTTCTCCTTTCTCCTCCTATTTGTTATTGATCAAAAAGATATGACCACAGATGCTTTATAACTTCAGAAAATATTTCTCTCATTTCAGTGCGGAGTGACTTGAGTTCTTGTCAAATATACTCTACTTCTTTATGCAAGTCACTCACAGAAGCACACAAATTATCAACTTTATCTTCAATGTCTTCATTATGCTTTTTTTGTACTACTTCAAGACCAATAGTCGTAGTATATGCATCTGAAGATATGACACCTGGTTTAGTTATTGTAAGGGTAGGAGGTTTGACGGACCAGTTCGGTTTCGAGAGATCAAGATCATCAGGACTAGTTAGTCGTGGAACTTGTCTTCCAAATAGGTGTAGAACATCTCCAATTAAAGACACAGTTGTCAAGGGTCTAATGTG
>JANTNU010000003.1:22866652-22888707 GCA_024752395.1 Erythroxylum havanense
TCAAATTGTGTTTTAAACCATCAACTAGCAGCACATTATCAATGCATGCAAAGGAATCTTTACCGATTTTACCGATTTCATTTATCTTGCCCTATTGGTTGTCTCTAAAAGTTACCGATCGTCCCTTCTTATACTGAAGGTCTAGGAATATAGACCTTCTTCCCGTCATGTGTCACGAGCATCCACTGTCTAAGTACCAATGGTGTTGGTTGCTTCTTCCAAGGAAGGATATCTGTAGGTGATATTATTTGTCTCTTAGGTACCTAGTGATTGAGCCAAGTTTACATATTACATTGGCTGCAATTTTATAGCTGCTTATGCATTCGTTGACTCCTTATTGATGATTTTTTGTGCTTAAATTGGTTCCTCATAATGAGCTCTTTTAATTCATAATTTGTCGGTAAATTATCATGATCTGATATTAATTTCTCTATTATTTTTATGAGGACAATTGATACTGAAAATTGTTATTTTCTTGTAGGAGCAAAAGTAGTCAACCGATCAGGAAGTCAACAGTCATCAGTCTTTTCGCACGTCGCGACGCATGACATCTCACACGACGCGGCGAGCACAGTATTTCCGCACATCGCGACGCATGACGATGCACACGACGCGACGAGCATGACGATGCACACGTCGCGACAAATTTTTTTTTTATTTATACGTCGCGACGTACGAGCGGATATCCGACCTTTTGTGGAAAGTTTGTCTCACTGTTCCGACCCGACCCGCGCCCCATCATATAAAAACTTGCCGTTTTTAGGTCAGAAGCAGACTTTGACACGCAGAATCAATACGCAGAGACGAAGACTCGGAGATTGGGAATAATACACAGACTCTGGAAGCGGAAGAAGGAGGCGACATTTGACTCCATCTTCACATTTTCATCATCGTCGACCATCATCACCATCAACACCATTGTCACCGTCAGTGTCTTCTGCCAACATGAGCATCGTTCCATCTCCAGTATCTAAGAGATCAACCAGAGTCATGCGTGGCTGAGTCAACCTTCCTCTTGAAGATGTAGCAATGGTTTGAGTTCACGGAAGCTTCAAAGGGGAGTATCATATAGTGTCGAAAGTTTAGTTATATTTATGTAATTTCTGAGTTAGAGGTTGCATCGATATGACTAGATTAGCATTGTTATAGTTTAACCGTGTGTTGAACACTATGTTTGGATTTGGACAAAGTGATTTGTAGAATGTTTTTTGCTTAATATATGAAGTTTCATATATGTCGTTGGATAATGCATTTACTGTCTTCATCTGCCTAGTTGTGTTTGATTAGGATTGTTGTGTTTTATCCAATTGACCGATTGCAATTGCTTGTCCAATTTTCACACTAAGGTTTTTAACAAAGATTTAAATAATGGAGTTCATTAATTAAATCTTTGGACCTAAAGAGTCCTTTAGGGTTGATCTTTCGAAACTTAGCGGATTGTTTCCCTGAAAATCAATTTTGAACCGTGATAGCCTGAGCTCCATTTTCAAGAGGATTTTATCAATTTGATTTCTATCAGATTTTTGTTAATTGCATTATTTCCAAAATTCCAAAAATATTCTTTTATACTTTTTGTTTAATTTTGATTACTTTATCGATTTTGACCAAAATACCAAACCCCCATTTTATCAACTTCAATTGCAATTTTTGACATTTAGGCTAGTTTAGACCTTTTTCGCTTGGTTCCAATTAAGTGAGACGACCCGAGAATTGCAACCTATACCGCAATCTTGGAATTTATTTTATTTGACCGGTTTCCAAGGATCGATCGTAAGATCGCATCGACAGAGCCGCGATCACCTAGATTTTCTTTAGTCCTTTAGGGTTAGTTCTAACATAATTCATAGTATGATGGTGATGTAGCTGATGACATTTCTAATGATGATGAGGCTGATGAAATTTCTTCCTAAAGGGAGTAGAATTCTTTTTATGTTGAGTATAGTTTTTAGCAAACCCTAATCCAGTTTTATCATTAGGGTGTATGTATTTTCCTAACATATCATTCATTAGTACTTTCCGTAAATGTTGATAGATCAGTTGAAAGACTATTTATTCTTTGTTTCAACTGATTGATCTTTTCAGATCTATCTACAACTACCTTTTTCTTCATCTCGTCTACTTGTTTCTTTAAGCAGACATTCTCCTTTTCTAACACTTGTGTGTTTTTCAAATTTTCTTCGTACTTTTTCTTAAGCAATTTATACTGCTTTAGAATTGCATGAAAATCTTCTAATGATTCTGAGTATGCATCTTGTAATTCTTTAAGTTTTAAGGTTACCTCCTCATCACTTTTTCCTTCGGCTACCAGGAAAATATTTGCTTGCACCGATGCCTCTGAGTCAGTATCTGATTCAGACAAATCTAGATCTTCCCAAGTTACCATCATGCTTTTCTTGGCTTCTTTACTCTTCTTTGGCTTTCTTTTTAACAATGGACATTCAGTCTTGTAATGTCCTGGTTTATTACATTCATAGCATATGATGGATGTTTTCTCATTCTTCCCTTCATCTTTTCTATTCTTAGGACTCTTTGTTTCCTTTAGCTTTTTTCTTCTACATGCATCTAATCTTCCTTGAGATAAAGGATAGTTCATCATCTTCTTCGCTTGAAACATGATCTGATTCACTAGAATCGTCATCCTTGACTTCCTCAGTCTTCAACACTTTTCACGATGAGCTCCTCTTCCTTTGATTCTTATGATTCTTCTGTCTGGCCTTCAATGCCATGAATTTGTCCCATCTGGGCTTATCTTCTGCATCGAGTTTAACTTCATATATCTTCAGAGATCCAAGCAATTCATCAAGCTTCAATATGCTCAAATCCTTGGCTTCTTGTACAGCTGTGACTTTTGATCTCCATCTCTTTGGTAAACTTCTGAGGATCTTTCTAACGTGATCTTAATTTTCGTAAGTTCTATCGAGAGCTTTAAGTCCATTGATAATAGTTTGAAATCTTCCAAACATTTGATCGATAAACTCTTCGTCCTTCATCTTAAACACCTCATACTGGTGTACAAGAATGCTTATCTTGGATTCCTTTACTTGATTTGTGCCTTCGTGTGTGATGGATAGTGTATCTCACATCTCCTTCGCAGTGTCGCATCCGTGACCTTTATCGTACTCTCTTCTGCTTAAGGCACAGCTTAAAAAGAACTTGGCCTTCTAATTTAGTTGGAATCTCACTTTTTATTCTGCAGACCATCTGATTCGTGGAACAACATTTCCTTCTTCATCTATAGGTGTATATGGTTCATTTTCTATTATCTCCCAAAGGTCAATATGAGTAGATTCAATGAAGAGCCTCATCCTATCTTTCCAGTAATGATAGTCTTCTCCATTGAACGCAGGAGGTCTAGTGACGGAGGCACCTTCAGCTATATATATGTGTGACTCTGCCATGGATCTTTATCCACACTTTGTTACAGTGGTTCTTGAACACCGAGCTCTGATACCAATTGAAGTGAATCATACGTTAATATAGACTTAATATTCGATATACAAAACGCACAAGAAGGGGGGGTTGAATTGTGTATCCGTTTTTTAATACAATTCCCTTTTAAACAAACTTCTTTAAAAAACTTGCTTTCTCAAACGATTGAAAAACAATATTATGAAGTATTGCAATCTGCTTCTAAGTTATTTGTATCAACAATAGAAATTAAAAGTTGAGAGTTGAGAGTAAGAATCGACAAAGTAGTTTTATACTAGTTCACCCCAAACCGTGGGCTACGTCTAGTCCTCAGAATTCTTTCTAAGATTTCACTATACTTCTCAAAGATACAAGTATTCTTTTCACCGAGCCTCTTTAAGTCTCTTACAACAAGTATTTTTTTCTGACTTAGCCTTTTCAAGCTATCAGCTTTTCTTCCTTATACTAAAAGATGTTTCGAGCTTTGTTATAGACAATAGTAGCTCTAAGTTTAGCACAATGAATAAAATTTCTAGCTTTTGAATCTCTATCCTTTCTTGAAAATCACTAACTTTTTCAGTCTTCGACTCTGACTCGTATTTATAGCCTTCGTATTCAACCGCTTCTTCATAATTGCTTGTTTCTTCTTGCTTCTTGATCTTTGAAGAAACAGTTATTCAGTTGAGTTCTGTAACTTATTCAAACTGATTGATCATCTGACGTGGTATCGGGTCTTCATCTTCGATTCTTTCGTCTCATTTTCTTTCGTCTTATTTCTATCGTCTCATTTTGCTTTCTATTTCTGTCTCATTTCTATCGTTTCATTTTGCTTTCTGCTTCCATCTCATTTCTATCATCTCATTTTGCTTTTTGCTTCCGTCTCATTTCTATCGTCTCATTTTGCTTTCTACTTTCGTCTCATTTCTATCATCTCATTTTGCTTTTTGCTTCCGTCTCATTTCTATCGTCTCATTTTGCTTTCTACTTTCATCTCATTTCTATCATCTCATTTTGCTTTCTGCATTATTATTTGGTCTTCATCAAAATTATTAATCGTAAAGTCATTTTGACTTAAGAAAGACATTTTTTAATTAGAAGAAAGGAGAAAAGAGAGACATAAGAGGAATTTTTGGTCATCATCAAAATTCACCATTCTTTTTAATTTTCAACTCAAACCAAGGTTTTTTAAGCAAATTTGGGTTGAGAAAATCTCAAAGGATTTGAAGATAAGGTTTAGGTAAATTTTGTCTCATCTCTCTCTGCATTATGATTTTGAGTTTAGTGTTAAGATATGTTGTTCTCCAAGCTTGAATATGTATGAAAGTGTCATGGAGAGGGTTCTTTAATTCAAAACCAAAATTGTCCCCTTTAGGTGAAAGTTTGTGAATTGTTGAATATCTTTTGAAGTTGATGGTCTAAATGAATTCTATGGTGTTAATTATACATGTATGTGTGAATTGATGATGAAGAATGAAGAAGACGTGTGTTGGTTAAGACTAGGTCAAAATGATGGAGAAGAGGTGGATTAATGTAATGAGTTGTACAATTAATAAAATTTAGCTTAAATGAAGGAAATTGGTTGGAATGGAGTGGTGGAATGTGTCATTGATTGGGATTGTTTACTATATAACAAGACTGACTTAAAAGTAATGCACATTAGGTGTTTGATAAAATGCCTAAGTGAACTTGACTTAGGATTTAAGGCTTTATAATGGTATGCATTGGAAAACACTTTTATGTCAACTTAGAGTGAACTTGAATTGTTTGCTTAGATTGATGAATAATGGCCTAATATGCTTGGATAAAGATGTGTTTAATTATGTTATGAAATGAGTAAGTTTGGATTAAAGGCATTAAATTCCTTATAAAATGCAAAAGAGAAGCTAATGTGATAGTTACTTTGTACCATTTTGAGGAAACATAGAATCAAGTATGGAATTTTATGTTTGTTGTTTAATAGGAGATGAAGCATGGTATTTTCTAGTTTAGATATGCTGAAATTTGATATTAGGGTGGAAATCCTAGATAACGGTTTTCATTGTCTTTACTTTTAATGAAGTCGAGGATTTGTTCTTTTCTCTTGGATCTTTATGATAAAAACCCACATAAAAGACGTATGTTGGCTCCAGAATTTTGATCAATGATTCTCGTGTCCTCTTAAGCAAGTTTTAGTAAGAAGGTTAAAGTCCTTGTAGAAGTTTAGGTGTTGATTATGCTGAGTTAATATTCAACAAAGGATGAAGGAATGTGGAACATTCCTTAAGTAATGTGGTTCATTTTACATCCAGTAGCCTGCTGTGTTTGAAATCTACCAACCTCTTATTTGATACAACTCATACAAGTTAATGAGCAATTTCAGTGAGGTCCCTTTTCTTTTTCAATCATTTTCTTGTACTAGTAGCTGTTTCCAATTTAGTTTACAAAGAATTATAAGGCTTATATAGAAGTCCACCATATCTAATGTTAAATTGAGCCCTTTATAAGGATTAAAATTCAGTCCATAATTTAAGTCATAGACGATAAAAACGAAGAGGAGAGCAGTTGTGTAATTGTCAATAAAGATGTTAATATAAATGGTTTTTTGACATTGAGTAATGAGAAACAACCAAGACACCATTAATGAACTTCTTCTAGATAACTGTAGCAAGCAACGATAGCCATTATAAAAATCTTGAGGAAGTTTCTGAGATAGGAGGAGGCTTTATGTAATTAAGGAAGGTTACACTTATCAATTAACTTTATCACTTCTAGTATAACTTCATGGTTATTTAGTTATCTCGCTTCTGTTGACTAGAACTTGAAACTTGAATAGAAGATTTGAAATTTACTTCTAGTTTACATAATTGTGGCCTTTTTCGGTATTTATCACATTGTATAGGTTTTTTTTGGATGAACTGTTCTTATTCAATAACTTTATAATGTATAAATATGTGACTGGAATTGTGAAAGGTGAAATAAGCTCAGGATTTTTAGTGTTCTTTTATATGTAAGTGCATCATACTAATTAAGAATCCTAGGCTGATTGATTGACATTTCTAGCTTCCATTTTCATATTTTTGGTTGAAGAATCAACATTAAGGTGGATAAGGCATATGCTTCATATGGGCCTTTCTTCCTATTCATATAGGGCGCTCCTTATGAGTTGTGTTGCTTAGACTTTGGATTATTGCTTTGTAGGAAAATTTTGCTAGATCAAACTATTAAATATAAATAAGAATCAGCGATCGTATTACAGTCAATTAGAGTCAATGAGTTGTGTTGCTTGGACTTGTCAATTATAATCATCACTTCTAGTATAACTTCATGCATGCATCGTTACATAATGTGAAAATTCTGAGAAGTAAATGAATGCATTTTGGAAGATACATCCGACAAAGTATCTGTAACTTTGTGTTATGTTGACTTCTTTATGTGAAAATTCTGACATGTGAAAATTTTGAGAAGTAAATTTCACCTTTGTAGGACTCATTTAGTATATTCTATATTAGATTTTTTTTCTTTGCCATTATTTTGACATGGTGTACATTATTGTTTCCTTTATAAATTTATACACTTGTCATATCAAGTTGCTTTATTATAATACTTGGAATACTGGTTTTCTTAATTGATTGGGTACTTATTCTACTTGTTTCTCTCTGAACCTACTTTTTCCTTTGCTTCGTCATTCTTTGCTTCAACTCTCACTATTATACTTCTGTTGCCTTTCTGGCTGTGTTTCTTGGTTACTACTATGATATAATATTATAAATTATAGTAAAATTCATGTAAACATTTAGGCGATTCACGCGGGACTTGGTCTACCTAAGAATAAGAATAAGGTTGCTCTAAGCAACTTAGTACCAACACAACTACAGTCGCGAAATCGTCAACTTCTTGGAAGTGTAGTTGATGAGCCATATGCTCTTACACAGCCAGAAGATCACACACCTGCACATTGTAAGCCTACTCTAACACCAAGATATGTCACATATGCGCCTATTACTCATCTTAGAGATAAGTATGTATAACTTTTGAATATGCGACACAATATCAGTTCTCCATCAACTTCTCATGAGATGCCTCCAGCTTTTTATAACCAGTTACCAGTAAATGAAACTTTTCCCAATGTTAGTGCTACCTCTGCAAGCACTGCAGGTATGATCTTTCACATCACATTGGTGAAATATATAAGTTTAATAGTTTTGTTTATTTAAATTTTCTATTTTAGGATCCAGGAATGATCTAAAAAAGACAAGAGGTGTCACATAAGGACACGAATTGGCAAAGATTAATAAGGTGATATGTAAGAGATTAGAGATAGAGATCTCCTCCACTGAAGGACGACCAACCAACTCTATATAGTCTGCCAAATTATCGAGTGAGATTGGTGTGGTATCCTGAACCTCCTTAGCTGTAAGAACAAAATGGAAAAAAATAACTAATGAGGAATTGGACATTGCATTTGATAAGTTAGACATAAGTATTATAAAACTATCTAATTTGTAAGTATTTTCCATATGCCTAAAGCTTTGACCAAGAATTTATAGTTTTTTGCAGCAAAAGTTAGAAGTGAAGGGAATGAGGACAGATAACGAAGAACATGTTGCTGTCAAGAAGTTTTTTTCTTTAAGGTCTAAGATCAAAGATTTCATTTAAAAAAGCATTATAGCAAGCTCAGAAAGGATTTTAAGCCGCATAATGTGACAGTGGCAAAGTGGATGAATTTATGCGAATATTAGGAGCAATCAACTACAAATGTTTGTTAATTTGATCACAAAACTTAATTTCACAACTTTATTGACAATTGATTATATTTTAGTATTTATGAATTATAATTTATAGATGTTATAATAGATTTTGTTATGTGTACGATTAGGAAAGAAAGTGAAAAAGCCAAACTGGTTAGGAGTCAGGTCAAATGTCGACCAAACTCCGACTTTAAGGCCTTTTTAGTAATACGACATGAGATTGTGAGTTATTATTATTTTAATTATATTTTACTTTGATTGACATTTCAAAATTTATAATAAATATTACTAGTAATATATTTCTATACAAGAGAATGACAAAGATGGAGAAGAGTGTGATCGGATGAAGCTATGGTATCACACTCATTATGATGAAAGTAAAGGTCAATGGATAACTACCGAATGTAGAGAAAAATGGGTGAGTACATAGTTCATTGTCCTCTTGAGATTATTCCTCAATTAATTCCTCAAAGTCGTTATCAGAATGAATTGATAGAATATATTTAATCTACTATAACAACTTCAAAACTTTCTTTGTTGCATGAGGACGGGAATAAGCAAAATGTCCTGGTTGTCCACAGAGAAAACATCGAGTAGGCTTCTGTCAATGAGAGGACTTTTTGAAGAGTTGCATGAATCTGCGTTTAGTACTGCCATTTTTTATTTTGAAGGTTTGCTTCCAAGGCTTATAGCCTTCCTTTTTCTGTGGATCTTTCTCCTTTGGTAGACTTGAGAAGAATGAGCTTTCTTCTTGTTATGACACTCGCAAGTCTTTTTATCTTTGCATTTGATCTGAAGATAAGGCTTTTTGTAAGCTGGTTTAAGAACTAGACCAATCGTAATGATATTCTTGAATAAGATATGTTGATCACATCATTTATCAAGAGAAGCTAATGTTAGCTGATAGATTTCTCCAAGAGATATTGTTGACTTGTCTCGTTGTAGAGAAACTATGGTCCTTTGTAGTTCTGTCTATAGTTCATCTGGAAGGGATGATATAAAAGTATATCGGAGATTAACATCATTCCATCTATTCAAAAGATAATACCTTTCCATCATATTTGTAATGCTTCTAGATATCACACTTATCATCATGGAAATTTTGTGTGGGACGTCGACCCATCCATGTGTGAACTAGACTATGAAACTTATGTTAATCCTGAGTTAGATAGTAATGATGATGATCCAAGATATCAACGGAGAAAGAAGAAGAAATCAAAGCCCAAAGCTCTGCGCTTACCTTCTCGTGACTACCACCCTCTTGGTGGTGATCCAGATCAAGACAATCCAAATGGTCTACTGATGATAGAAAGATCCAAACCAAAGTCTCTTAGAGAGATGCTCAAATCGTCTGCAATAAGCAGGTCTACTGATGGATCTAGCATATCTAAGCCAACAATTCTTGTTATGACTCCTACTCCTATACATTGTATGATGGCAAAACCATATGAGGATGACTTTTCTCAACTATCCAAGAGTACTGATGAGACACAACAGTTCTCTATAACCCTTAAATCAAAGTGTCAGGAATAACTTCACAAAAAATACTTACATCAAATCCAACAGATAAAGTTCTCAACTGGAAAACATCTAACGCAGTAGCATAAAACAAATTTATGAGAAGAATTGATTCCAAGGTGTATGGAATTAGTCAACAAAACATTGCTACTCATAAGAAAGTCAATTTTGTTTCGGAACAGATACAAACGATGTACCGATCTTACAATGCCTAGATTTAGCGTCTTGATGTTAAACTCAAATAATGCATCTCTGCCCATTATATGGGGGCTAGACTTCGACTTCAAAGTTCGTGAGATACAAAAGATATAAGGAATTGTGCAACAAATGGAAGCTGATATGCATTATGCACAATCAAGGACAATCTATAGCTCATCCTCTTCAGATTTTCCAATTACACAGCTAACATTTCCATCTCTTGTGTATCAGAAATATCCAGAAGAAACTAACTACTCAAAAGTAGTTAAATTCAATTATCCTTTGATTAGACAGTATATACATCCTCAGACAACTCAAGAGAAACCACGACGATCAAAACTAAAGTCTACATCTGATCGTATGCCTAAGTCTCGAGTTTCTGAGTCTTCAAAGGTTCCAAAAGCATCAACTTCTTATACACCTTTTGAACCTACTAAACAGTGGAGCAAGCCGGTACAGATATGTACACCACCAAAGTCTCCCCCACCAGTTCAACCTTCCACCTCTTCTCTTAGGAAGGACAATGCTAGGCAGACAGAGTTCCTTGCAACTCTAATGACTAAATCTCTTGCAGACAATTCCAGTTCACAATAAGAGAAAACTGAAGTGGAAAGTAATACATCTGAAGTTTCTACAACACCAGCTGAAAACTCAGAGATCTTGTCTAAGTTAATCCTTGAGTTATCATCTGAACCTGTTTCAGAACCATCATCTGACGATTCAGCACAGTTTGCTGATCTTTCAGAGTTATCTAATGTTCTGATGACTATGTCTCAATATGCTGAAGAACCTAAAATCAGTGAAGCAGAATCTGTTGGGACTAAACCCTTTAGACCAGATGTTGCACCTCAAGTAACACTAGCTCAGCCAGCTGCACAGGTTATAACCAAGTCTACTTCAGGACCTTAGTTTATATTTGATAATCTACCCCCGAAGAAATGGAGAGATAGACTACATAAATTCAATGCATGAATTGATCTACAAATGACCATACCAAATTATCACTTGTCAGATATTTTGTTTGAATTCACGTCCAAATTCACTAGTACTTTGCGAGAATGGTGGCAAAGTATATCTGACTATTAACGTCTTTAGTACATACAAGTATCAACTGTTGGAATATTGCTCGGTATAATTCACAAAGAATTCATTGGTGACTTTTAGTTGATTGATTAACAAATCCATCATGAATACTTTGCTATAAAATGTTGTTCTCTTGATAAGTGTGATATCCAAAAGCATTATAAAAGTATGTTGGAAAGATATTATCTTTTGAATGGATGAAATGACGTTAATTTTTAATATATTTTTATATCATCCTTTTCAGATGAACTATAAAAAACTATAGTTTTATCACCTCACATTAGCTTTTATTTATTGATAAATTATGTGATCAACATACCTTATTCAAGAATATCATTAATGGCGGTTCAGATCTTAAATAAACTTACAAAAAACTTTATCTCTAGATAAAATGTAAAGATAAAATGACTTGTGAGTGTTACCCTGAGTGGGAGAGACTAATTGCACAAAAACTGAACTTGAGTGGGATGCTCTGAGAGTCAAGCGAGCGGACGGAGGTTGCGAATTAGGCATTTAGCTCGGGAACGGAGAACCAAAATGTGAGCCTCGTAATTGTTACCAGACCAAGGCTTCCAGGCCGGGTAGGGAAGGAAATAGCAATAACTGGATTGTGGTGGGTCCATCTTTCATATCAATCTGATAGGCCTAGATGACATATGTATCTGATTTACAATCTTTGCAATTTTGGCCATAATAAATTATTTAATTTCTAAAAATCAAGATAACTATCAGACAAAAAACTTCATACTCCAAAAGTAAGAGGGTGAATTATAGTTGAGCGGCCACTTGATTCAGCAAGGTGGGTTGAATCATAGTGCATAAGGATGGGAGATGACGAGAGGTCCGACGAACACCGTGGCAGACGTCTCCTCCTTCGCAATTTCCTCACCATCCCTGAATGCGAGGTCTTCGCCTTTCTCCTTTTTTTCCCGTCAATTTCGTTAATTCTAGTTCTGATATTCTATATGAAAAGAATATTGAAAATGTGTTAGGAATTAGAATTCATTCACAAGAGCTGTGGCACTGTGGGTTATAGAGAAAACGTCTTCTCAACAACTCTTTCGCATCTAATTGCTACCAATTGCCATCATTTGGTCGTCCCTTTTGTTTCCATCCGAGGTTTCTTCTTCCGTAGTTTGATAACAGCCTACAACCCTCTTCTTTTTGAGGTAAGTAATTTAAGATGAAACCCATTTCATTCTCATGCAGAGAGGTTGAAAGACAAAGTTGAAGAGTTCTTTGGGTGTGAGTACGAGCTGTTTGTTGAATTCACTGGTTTGATTAGGTTAGTGAATTTCTTTCTATTTCATAAATTTTTTATCCCTTGTTTTCCTTGTTCCTCAAGTTGTCAGTTAAATGAAAGTCGTCATTAGCATTTTTGTTGTGCACTGCAATGACTACCAAATCTTTACTGAGTTGGTCCTTTTTCCATCTTTTGTTTTAAAAATTAAAACATACCTTCCTACCACTAGTCGCTTTCTCTTTAAGTTGAGAGCATGCTTATCTTCTCTAAGGCTATGAAATATTTCTTAAGATTGAAGCCGAGTATGAGAATAGGAAATATTACATTTTGCGTTCCAAATTGTGAAAGAGAATCTTCCTTAGTCAATTTTAACTTGACTGCTATTTAATTAATCCTTGAAAATATTATATTATTGCATACTTTAGTTTAGAACATCAACAAAGAGCTCAAGAGTAATTTAATTCAACTAAATGTTCTAGTTCAATATTATTATGCATTGCTTGTCATTTAGGGCATCCAAACTTGATACATACTACTCATATTCGTTGTTTATGAGCGTCGAATTTGACAATTTGTTATTCATTTCTTTATAGTTTTTCTCTCTCACTCTTCTTTTTCTCTGCCTTCGCTCTGTCTGTATTTTGTTTTCTATTTTTCTATGTGCTACTGTGCTGCATTACTGATTTCTGCATTTTATTTCTTGGTAGCTTTTGTTCATTCCTTTTTTCCAACTAATTATAGATCTGTGTTGTAATTTCAGCCTCCTATACATTGTTGCCTGACCATACATCTTCCTCACTCATACCTCTAATCTTGACATTTATCATGTATATGGAATCAGCTGGGCCAGAGGATCAAGCATCGGTTGGCACAGTGATGATAATAGGCCATATCTTAAACAACGAGAATTTACAGTATGGATATAAGATCTATATCTACATATTTAATTTATATTTTCTTCTTTCTGCACATTGATGCTATCATTTATCCCTCTTTATTGTATATATTGTATGCAGTAGTAATGCCTTTGTGCAGATAAAATTCATTTGCTGTAGATTCTCAAATCTTCATGACGCATTTTGCTACCTGAATTAGTACTTCTTTGTTTCATTGACAAACAGGCTGTCTGCTACTTGAATACATATGGGAAGGACTTTAAAGGTGGACTTCTTCATTTCCAAAATGGTGAGCCGACAACTGTCATTCCCATGGCTGGGGTAAGTGCAGCTGAAAATTGGATTTTTAATATATAAATGTGGTCACTTATTTTGTAATAACAGATAAAACTTTTCAGTTTTAATCTTGGTGCTCAACTAAGAGTTTATCAATCCATCTGCCATTTCTGGGGGTGGGGCATGTTATTTATCGATTTATACACTTTATCAATATCATCGGACTTATGATACTTATAACAGGATGTCATCATGTACACTGCTGACAGCCGTAACATACATTCAGTTGATGAGGTCTCTCAACTGCTCTCACAACTCCTAACTTATGTCAGCTTATCGTCCAATCTTTGAAGTAGTATTTACGAGTTTCTTTTTATTATATTGTCATTTCTAGTTTCATTCGTCAGATCTTTGACAGGTAAATAAGGGGGAGAGGCTTACACTTACAATATGGTTTAGTCGTGATAGGACCCATGATGAGGATGCAAAACTTATATCACTCCTATCAGATAGATGGTTCAATGGCTCAAGCAACATGCCGAAATTGAGTCTGCCAATACCAGCATCCAGCAGTATGTATTGGTTTTCTCCAGAGTCAGCTACTCAACAGCAGTTAGGATTTGATATTTGCTTTGCAAGAATGCATGCCCTTGGCTTTGACATTTATTCTTCGAGACCAAAAAGCTTCTTCCCATCTTCCTCAGATATACTCACGGAACATCTCCAAGTAGCTAAAGAAAATGAGTTATTTGAGCAGGAATTCGTGAATATTTTGCACGCACTTCAGGTATTTAGCCGCTGTCGACCCTAGTTAACAATTGATAACAAGATTAGTGGTTGACTTATAACATTTATAGACTGAAAATTTTCTCTAAGTTGCATTCTTTTTTTCACTTTAAATTTTATAAATCTGGGAAAGGTCATGATGGAATCCTCCCCTTAATTATCAACAACCATGGAGCAGCTGATCCAATAAAATCTCTACTCTATTTAACAACGACTGCTTTTGGAGCGTAGTTGTAAATACTGAAGTAAACAAGACTATAAAAAATAGAATTATGTTAAAAGAGGCATTCAATTGATGATGAATTCTTTGTTTTTCTATTTCACAACATAATGAGTCAATGCATCAAACCAGCTAGGGTACATAATTATTTTGAATGACAATTTCTCTTGAATAATATCACTAATTACTTCTACTATTTTGATTAGGTGGTGCAATTTTACCGTTGGAAAGCCTCAGAATTCGAAGATTCCCTGTTACATTTAGGAACTGATAAGATAAAGCGAATTTTAGAATCAGAGAGGGAAGAAATACGAGCCTTGAAATCGTTGTTTATAAATGATTATCAATTAGCAGAAGCAGTCTTTGGCCCCATTACCTGTGATGAGAACTGCGTACAAGCATTTAACTGGAGTAAATTCTCTGCTGCTATTTCTGCATTTGAGGATTATACATCAAGATTACAACGTGAATTTCTGATGAGCTTGCCATATTGGCGAACTGAACAGATCATATACAGTGTTAATTCAAGAGACGAGACAGGAAAGCCATAATAATCAGTTCGCAAATTTTAGTTATATGATTGTTGCCCCTCTCACGTTGAAAAAGTTAAGCTTAGGCATGAATATTTTCCAGCGTTTTGGTTGAACCAACAGAATTACTTCTTTCACAAGCAGCAGTTTGTCTATTCGCGGCAGTCGTAGGTACAAGAAAAACTTCAAGAATTTTGTGTTTGTATCTTGTATTCTCTTGTACAATTTCTTTAGGATTTGGTTAATGTGTTTGTCATAGACTGACAAATTCCCATCCATCCAACAATTTAGATTGCAATGATATTAAAATGAGAGGAAAAGCATGGGGTTGTACATCCAAAATTTTTGTTCTTGTTTTATCTTTTTATTGTTTCATTTGTTCACTTCTAATTCTAACATAAACAGAAATAACATACATTATTTAGTAGTAGGAAATGAGAAAAAAATAGTTGGTCTAGAAGAGATCCAAGAAAAGTTTCTTGAATACCTTCAGGATTTTATTGGGGGGCAAAAAACAAGGCTCTTCACTCCTCTAATGAGTTTGTGGAAAACCTTTTTCCCATTCTTTGCTTGATAATTTTTTTAGTTCTCTTATTTCTGAAGCCTCAGCACAAGAGATAAGGGAGGTATTCAATTCTCTTAATCCCAAGGCTCTTGGTTTGGATAGGTTTAATAGGTTTTTTTAAAACAAACTTGGCATATCATTAGAGAAGAAGTTACTAGTGTCATTAAAAAAAATTCCAATATGAAAAACTCCTCAAAGAGTTTCATTCCACTTTTATTTCACTCATTCCTAAGAATGTTCTCCTTCCACAATATTAGATTATAGATTCATCTCTTGTTGCAACATGCTTTATAAGATGATTGCTAAAATCTTAGCAAATAGACTTAGAGAAATTCTTCCTTACATTGTTAGCCCAAATTGAAATGCTTTCATTAAGAACCATCAAACATGGGATAATATCCTGTTGGTCCAAGAAATTTTCAAGAATTATCATCTTTCAAATAACTAGAAGAGATATACTTTTAAAGTGGATCTTTAAAAAGCCTATGATTCCATTCAATGAGATTTCCTCCTAAATGCATTAGTAGTGTAGGCCTTCTTCTAATAATCAAAAAAAGTATAACCTCTCTTTCTTATTCTTTTTTGATCAATAGATCTCCCTCAAAATTTTCTAGAGGGAAGCTAGGCCTAAGACAAGGAGATCCCTTATCTCCATTTCTTTTCATTATTTGTATGGAAATTTTCTTTAGGAGTTTAAATGTTTGTATAGATGGTAACCCTTCCTTCAAAGACCATTAGAGGTGTAAAACCCTTAAACTCACCCATCTCTTGTTTGCTGACGATCTTCTAATTTTGCCATGCAGATTTGAGTTCAGCTTAAACTTTGTTTGATTGTATGTGTACCTTCTCTAGTTTTTCTGGCATGGACATGAATCCTTCCAAGAGTCAATTTTTCTTATCTCTTGATATGGATTACCTAACTCACCAAATAGAAGTTATCTCTAGGTTCAAGATAGGCACTCTCCCTATATGGTATGTAGGGGTACCTCTCTTAACAAGCAGGTTATCTAGGAGGGATTGCTTAGTCTTATTGGACAAAATTGATGCTAGGATAAACAAATGGACTTATAAAAACCTTTTCTATGCTGGTAGGCTCTAATTAGTGTTTTCTATCCTGTCTTCTTTCCAGGTATACTGGTCTACCCATTTCATTCTTCCTTCATCCATTCTTAAGGATGTAGAGACTAAACTTAGGAATTTTTTGTGAGCTAGGAAGGTGGCTTCTAAATCTCATCCAAAGGTTAAATGGAGTGACATTAGTAGATCGAAAAGGAAGGGAGGTTTAGGGATTAAACATTTGTCAACATGGAATTATGTCCTATTAGGGAAAAGGATTTGGTATATGTTTGTTGATAGGGAAGCTCTGTAGGTTAAGTGAGTGAATACTATTATTTTGAGAAGGAAAATTTTCTGAAGTGCGTACCAATAATAATTCTTGGAGTTGGGGAAAAATCTTATTTGTGAGGGATAAAATTGGGTACTAATTTAGATTTAGGTTATGGAATGGAAATTCTACTATTTTATAGCAAGATCCATGGCATCCTAAAGGTATCCTAAAGAACTTTTCTTTGAGAGAGATCAATGGGTCAAAACTTCCTATGATAACAAGAGTATCTGAAGTTATTAGTAATAATGGGTGGAGATGGCAAGAGGCAACTATGGAGATCATTGGTAACTTTGAGCCCCTACAGTACCAACCAAATAACTCTAAACTAGATTGTTTGGAATGGTTAGCTAGACCTTCAAAAAAGTATATTAATGGTTTAGCCTATATTTTCTTGAGACCTCCAATACAGAATGTTGCTTGACATAAACTGGTTTGGTTTAAAAACAATAGCCCTAGGGGTTCTTTCATACTATGGTTAGCTTTCCTTAAGAAATTGTAAACACAGGACAAACTTCTCAATCTCCATACTCCTAACCACTGTTCCATGTGTGCCTCGGGCAATGAGACTATTGAACACTTATTTTTGAATGTCCCTTCTCTAAAACTGTGTGAGACCAATGCCTCAACCACTTCCATAAACACATCCAAATTAGACAAACCTTCAATCCATCCCTATTTGGTTTAACCAATCCTAAAATTTCAGTACCTCTGACATTAACATTTTCCGTATCTTTCTTTCTACTACTGTCTACAACATTTGGTCTGAAAGGAATAACTGAATATTCAAAGATAAAGCCAAGGATGTGGGGAGCTTGTACTCTAGAGTAATCTTCCAAGTTATGGAGCATTTCAGCTCAAACACCGTGTAGAGGTAATTGATGAAGTTCTTATTCACTAATACATTTTTCTGTAGGTTTACTATTTCAGGAGTGCCAAATGGAGGTCCAACAGTTCTTAGGTTTCTAAAGAAGAAGTGAAGACAAGAGCAGGAAATATTCTTGTTTCCAAAAAACAAAATGGAGTTGTTTGTTTTCAGACTAGAACAAGGGTGGGTATCCAATTCTCTTCGGTAAAGTAGAAGAGAAGCCATCACTAGGAAAACTTCTTATCTCAAATCAGTAAGTAAAGGAAGCATGGAGTGGACAAGAATGGAGCCTCTCTATGTAGTAAATCAACTGACCTCAACCTACAGATACCATATATTTATTGATAGGACATTTCTTATCTTCGATTATGTTGATAATTGATTAGGTTTATCAATTAATGTTGATTGAATTTACAGCTAGAAATTGTTGTTGGTAACTTGTGCTTCTGATTATATTAGCTAGTTCTGTAAAATTTCTTGGTAGGAAGGTTGTATAGAATATGGTGATTGTGTTGCCGTAAGGAATTAGGTTGTAAGGAATGTTGCAGGTTCAATTTGAACTCCTTTTGGTAGTTAAGAGATTCATGCATAGGAATCTCTAGATATGTACATAACATTTTATTATTTATATAAAGTCTTACTGATTTACTAAAAAAAGAAAAAATCCAATAAATATATGGTAGGTTTCAATGTAACTAGATATTGAATTGGGGTGATGTCATACTTTTTTTAAAACTTAAAATAAATATTAATAATAGTAAATCTCGTAGAAGGGATAGTGCGGTAGTTTAGCAAAACAAACCAAAACAGATATACAACCATCTAACTATACAAAGCAATCCAACCTATATGCGTCTTTCAGTGTTTGATTACAATTATCTAGTTTATGAACTATTTAGATGTAAGGGGTACAAAAGCGACAACTAAACCAATTGGTTTTCATCTCCTCATTGCTTCCTTTTCAAACTTTCCAGGCTGTAATTTGGGTAATTACGGAGTTTAGCTCTTTGAGAGCCAATAATTACCTAAATTTGTTCTCTCATCCTTATTTGCAGCTCATGAACAATACTGCTTTCTCTCATCCTTAGTCACTGCTTTCTCTTGGAAGATCCTTTATTCCTCTCCCTCCAAATCGTGTAGATGCAGTTGCTTAATGTTATGCTAAAGAGACTTCTCTGGGAGTTGGTGAAAAACTTATAGAATTTGAACCATTCAACAATGTCTCCTAGATTGTTCTTGGGGCAAAGCAAGGTACTCCAACTTAGAGTTGGTTCTTAGAAGAACTTGGTGATGGCATATGTTAAAAGTCATTTCTTGCTCCAGTTTGCCGAAGCTACATAAATATCTGTTTCTATGTCTTTAATGCTTACTTTGGAGCAACTTGTTGATACTAGCTATCTATAGAATGGAAACTAGCTTTATGACTGTTGCATTGGTTCCAAAAAAAACTATGTCAATTCCTTTTGCTATTGAAAATTATGAATAAATCCATGCATGATTTTTTTATCAAAATTTTCAGTACTCCGACCTATCCAAATTGTGAAATCTTGCTTACAAGGATAAGGTAGGTATTTTGGGACATTCTCTATGAAAAAATTGAATCCCCTTATATTGTTGGACCCATTATTGCCTCTTATAATCTCCTTTACCTTAGATGAGGGACGCATGTGTTTGAGCTATTGGTAAAAATATGATGACTAAATAAAGGACTTGCTTTGTGCCAATTATCAAACTAGAAAAAGAATTATGCTTCATCCCCAATATGCTTTATTATATTTAGTTGTATTTGACTCCACAATTTCATCATAAAATGGAAAGCCTATGAAAAAACTAAAAGGAAGAACTAGTTTTCATAGGCTCTTATCATATCGGTAGTTGTTGTGAACCCATATAATCTAGAGAGATTCTTTGTTTGATAAAAGCTTGTTTCCATATTTATTTGGCTAGCAACATATTGTTAGCTGCCCTTATAAGATTAATTCCCCCTCATTTTAGGTTTGCTTAAATCTTTCTAGGATACTTTAGGATATAGATAGTTTCTCAAGCTTCTAGTCCATAAATTTTTTATTGGTTTTTCCAAAGTTGATCACTCCTCGAGTAGAGCAAAAGGACCTAATTAATGCAAATGCATACTGTGCAGAGTGGGAGTTATCAATTAGACCCTACTCGCAAAGGATAGGCTTCTATTATTCTAGCATCCCATTCTTCTTTGTAATATATCCAAGAGAGGTAAGCAGTCCCTTAAGGTGAGCCTAGTTGAAGTAATTGGGACCCCAAGGTATATTAAGAGGAAGTTTCTCTAGTTTTAGGATAATGGGAGTAGCTAGGTGCTCAGCTTTCCTAATGTTAAACCCTTCTCTAGTTTTAGGATAGTGAGAGTAGCTAGGAGCTCAACTTTCCTAGTGTTAGACCCTAAGCGAGAAATAGAGCTCTTATTCTTGTTGATTTCAATATCTAAACTTATGCCAAAATTGTGTGTTGCATCCATTAGCTAATAAATTGAGTTATTGTGAGCTTTGTATATGAGCAAAATGTCATATGTAAAGGCTAGGTGGGAGACTTTGTCTCTTGTTTCCTTTTTTACGTTTGAATTGGTATCTAAAGAGATTGTTTTTTTTTTATTTTCTTTTTGAGATCCTCGACAAAACCTTCGAGTGAAAAGGTAAGGGATAGAGGGCCCCTTTGCATAAGACCCCTACTACCTTGAAAGGTCTTTGGTAGATTCCTCCATTAACTAATATTCTATAAGAAGTGAAGATAATGTACATTTTAATCCAATCTATGAACCAGTTAGTGAAACCTAAAACATCTAAGGTATCCAGAATGAAGCCCCATGATATACAATCAAAAGCCTTATGTAGCTTTTAATATATACAATCAAAAGACTTTTAAGTAGCTTGATTAAGTAGCTTTTAATATAGTCTTTTACCGGTTCTTTGATCACTAGTAAATTGTCTTTTATACTTCTATTTTCTTATAAAAGTTATTTGGTTTTGGCTTATAATGTACTTTAGTACCTCTTTAAGTCTTGTGGCTTGGATAAGATTTTATATTTAAAAATTGTAGGATATTAGTCTATAGTCTTAAATGTTGAGATGACTTCACGTCAATAGAAACTGTCATGATTGCATTAAAGAAGATCTATATACTATAAAGGCTTAAATAAAAATATAAAAAGAGCAGGATTTATCAATCCAAGAGTTTAATGAATTAGGAGCAATTTATAACTACACTCACTAGTATTTGTATAAACCAGATCCCTATGGTTTATCTTAGAATCCCAATCACAATCTTAAGAACTTCTTTTAGAGACTTCACACTATTAATTGAGAAAATTCATGCAAGAATTGATAGCTAGAGTGCTAGAAAATTGTCACTATTTTAAATTCCATTAATGCATATTAGGTTGCTCACGTTGCACTTCCAACGTCTATATTCAAAGCTATTTATGGAGCATTTAGCAAGTTTCTCTGGTCAGGTGGCAATGAAGAGGTGTTATAATGCATTTTGTGTTAGGTTTTGGATAGTTTTTGTTCAATTTTCAGTCTCTTCTAATCTTTTTTTTCAAAATTATCGGTAGGTGCTTGTGTTTAGGTTGAGATTTAAGGACTTAAGGAGAGCAACTCAAGATTTTAAGGAAGCCCAGATGTGTAGCTGTAAGAATTCGTTTATACCAACTGTAGCATCCCACTCCCGCAAGACCCAAACTCGACATCGAGGATGATATCCGAGCCCGTGCCTCACGAGGGTGATATGCTAGAGCAGTCAAAACAGTTCAAAAACATAGTAAGATATTTTTATTTTTTGAAAACCATTGAATGCGCGGAAATCAGTAAACAATTTGGACCCGCTTTAATACGAAAACATTTTTCAATTATAACACAATTTCAGTCATTAAAAAGACAGTCAATAGTATTTAATCAATTTATGCACATAAATCCATAGCCAAATCGGGCCCAATGCTAATCCTGAACACTTTCAGTAATCGCATTACAATTACAACATTTACCAATTGAGGCCCTCTACAATAACAGTACTATTCTGCAGAAATTGCAGAAATACAAATTTACACAAGGCAGAACTGTTGGAAAATCCCGGTGTGTACATCACATGCACACGGTGCGGAAAACAAAAATTTTTATTCCGGGACCTTCCCGAAAGCCAAGATCCATGTGTCTATATAACGATGTCAAACCATAATGACCAAAAGAGATCGTCTCTAACGGTATTCACGCAGAGGTCGGAGAACCTAACCGGGGCAAACCCTTTGACCCGAGAATAGCTAGAATAAAGTGAAGACTGCTAGATCTTACCTTATTCTTGGAGAGCTAAGGAGAAGACGATGGAGGAGAA
>JANTNU010000003.1:22953445-22966130 GCA_024752395.1 Erythroxylum havanense
TCTAGCTAGGGAATAATAGCTACGGGTATCCCATTCATTTCTACTACATCCTTGTTCTTGTTCTGTGTTGTGTGTGTGCTTGCTGAAGTGTAGGTCTTGGTGTTTGGGGTTGAATTACTGTTAGAGAAGGTGATCTCTAACAGATTCCCATCTCCTAGCCTCATGATTGAGATTTCATTGGGAAACTCTTTTGAAACTTCTATACTGACACAGATACGGACATATCCAATTCTTTTCTTAGTGGTCGTATTCTCATCCATGTATAAAGGTTTCCCAATGTAGCTAGCTATTTGGCTGAGAACTTGAGTGGTTCAATACTTTAGGGGAACATTATCGAAGTTTATCCGTATAGGGAGATTTTGAATTTTGATGGTTTCAAACTTCAGTCCAGGCTGCCAGATTTGTAAAAATATTGGTTGACTCTCGAAGTGCGATACACCCTCTTCGAGTAGTTTATGAGCTGTGGATATGGAGGTGAAAGTGAAAATAACAAGACTATCTTCGGATGACAGAACATCATTAAGGCCTCTATTTTTCCATATCTTATTAGCCCATTGCAATATCAAGGGAAATGCTGGTCGGTATTCTTGAAAAAATCTCACTATTGTGGATTTCCAACAGTTTGCTCTGTTTTGGAGCGTTGCGAGGTCTAGACATACAATGCGTTTCCCGTCAACTTCACTAGGTGGTTTATAAGAAAGAGTAGAAACAATGGTGTTCCCAACTACTTGTTTCCACTTTTTTTGGGTATTAGAACCGGTAGCAGTTATAGAAGTCAGAGGAGGGGAAGTTGGCAAGGGGTGGAATGGGTCTGATGATAAAGGCGGAAATTCATCTACATTGTGGGTTGATGTGTTTGACGTAATGTGGGAAGAGGTGGTGGAGGAAAGGCGGGAAAAAATTGAAACGGGGGAAAGATTGGAATGCCCTTAGTGGAAGTTCCAGAAAATGAGGGAAACGGAGAAGGAGGAGTCTGGAAACTAAAGAAGAGAAGATGCAAAGGGGAAGGGGAATCAATGCAGGGTGGAGGAATTAGAGGGAAGTAGTGAGAGTGTGAAGCATACCTGTGCTGATTCTAGAGAGAAGGCAGAGTGTCTTTCTCTAAGTAGCATTTTGCTGGAGGTTGTTTCCTTGGGGCTGATAATGTTACCTTGATTGGATCGAGGATGACCAGGATTGTCATGTGGGTTACTGCTTCAATTTCGTCCTCATCACTGTCTCATGGTAATTGGTAAGCATTAGGGTGAGAAGGAATCGGTGTTTTAATCTAGCCGTCTCTTCATCCCATGTGGAAAGTTCTCATTTTTTGAAAGTGATCTATGAACTAAATCCCAGTTGCATTACATTGTTACTTTTGTTTACTATCACCAAAAATTGTCAGCCATTTCTAATAGATATGCCGTCTATTGCAGTCTGAAGAAGAGATTTCAGTTTTTCTGTTTATGAAGTGAGCTGTGTATGTTTTAACGTAGTGTTCCTACAGTATAATTTCTATGCATTGAACTCCACTTAACTAATCTGCTATTGTCCTCTTGTAGCTGACAACAGTCAAAGTTAGCAATGTTTCGTTGGCCGCTACTGAGAGAGATATCAAGGAATTCTTCTCATTCTCTGGTGATATTCAGTATGTTGAAATGCAAAGGTCGGTGATCTTGATTTAGAAATTTTGTGGACACAAAGAGGTCTTTCTGATGCTATAGGTGTTAATACATTTTAGGGAAAGTCAAACAACTCAGCTAGCTTTTGTTACCTTCAAGGACGCTCGGGGAGCTGATATGGCAATGCTTCTTTCCGTATGGAAATGCTCTATCTTGTTGACTTGATAGTATTTATTCAAGGAAAATTATATGATTGCAAAGTTGGCGAGCCACTAACTCAGTTCCATACTTCAAGAGAATAAAATATCCATCATCTTAAGAATAATAGCTTGAGCTAAGGAATTCCTAGTAAAAACAAGACATGACATATGATCCCTACTCTTTTTATGTCCTTTATAGTCTATTACTTTTTCCCTCTTAAGGGATTTTAGGAAGGCCACGGTGTAAAGTTTCCACTAGGAATCCAATATAGAATTTTTACAGTTGATTCACTTACTCAGGGTTCCACTGTAGCTGATAATTCTGTTACAATTACACCTGCTAAGGATTACATGCTGCCGCCTGAAGCTGCCGCGTTAATCATGGTAAGCATGTTCTGGCTTTGTTAAAACATCTAGTTAATCGTTCAACATATTACGTATAATCATCAAGCATAATGCTGCAGTTAGCTGTATTTGAAGGAAAGGATGTAATGACAATTTTCATGACTAGCTGCATATTTTCTCAGCTTCTATGCATTACTTAGTAAGATCCGTTGTATGCTAACAAAATTAATGACTAGGGAAGCACGAACAATTTTTTCTGTCGATTTATTTGTGGAACTCTTGGAATGTTCTAGCTTGAGTTTGACTGAGGAAAAACATGCCACAGTATTGCTACTCCTCTTTTTGGATTATTACTACCATTGTTGGAATGCTATTTGAATCTTGTTTGGTCCTTCCAATGAGTTTTCTGGTTGAATCATTTCTGAACATAGCGTGGAAAGTTTTGAGTCAAAGATGGAGCTCCTAAAATCTCAGTGGGGGCAGTCAAGGAACAAGAATCAAGTCCTTGGTACTAAATTTGCCCTTAAACTCTCACTTCCCCACTAAATGTTTCTTTTGTGTCCTTGTCAGAAAGAGGGCAAAGCCGTTGCGCCTCCACTGCCCTCGCATACTTTATTCTGTTGCTCCACGCATGAGTTGAACTAGCTTCTTTTGAAGTTTATTTTTGCTTATTTCCTGCGAGAGGCCTATTAGAATGATATTTCATTTTAAGTTTTAGAATTAAATGATTTCTTGACATGTGTACATTGCGAGTGAAATAGGGACTTTATGGTGTAATTCAAAAAAAGAAAAAGGAAATTTCACCGACTTATCATTCACAATCATTCTCAAAAGGTATAAAGTAACGCTGAGCACGGAGCTTGTCACCTATAAACTGTGTTCCTGGGGTTCATTTACAAAATTTTGTGCAAACAAACATAAGGGACACACAGGTGACGCTCTATGGTCTGCCGGAGTTACTTTACGTTGATAATTGTATCATATCAATGTTTCTTGTATACATGTGCTTGCTCTGGAATCAGGAGCAGGTGGAGGGAAAAGCTGCTCATGACAAGTAAATCTTCGCCTGACTATTTATGTTTGTCATTGAAGGACCAAAAGCCACCAGCTACCGATTCTGCGTTCAGGAGGGCTGCAGATGTGGTAACTACCGTGCTTGCGAAGGGCTTTGTCTTAGGGAAGGATGCTATCAATAAGGCAAAATCCTTGGATGAACGTACTCACTTGACGGCAAATGCTTCTGCAACTGTTTCCTCTATTGACCGTAAGATGAGCATAAGAGATAAAATTAGCCATGGTACAGCCATTGCAAACGAAAAGGTCAGAGAGATGGACGAGCGGTTCCATGTGTCCGAAAAGGCTAAGTCTGCCTTTTCGGTTGCTGAGCAGGTGGCAAGCAATGCAGGATCTGCTGTGATGAGCAACCGTTACATATTAACAGGTGCTTCCTGGATTTCAGGTGCAATTTCCGCAGTAGCAAAGGCAGCTGAAGATGTCAGTATGATGACCAAAGAGAAGATCGAAAAGGCTGAGGAGAACAAAAAGGCGACTCTTGTCAGAGACAGAACTGAGGTTATGAATGATTCACCAAAACTGCATCTTGCCGAGCCTCCCAAGGGGGAGCCTCCAGTTGTTGCTGCTGACTCAACTCAGTCCGCGCTTTCAAACATTTGATTCTTAGGCGTCGCTTGATGTAAATTTAACTGCCTAATATTTGTATTCTTTAATATATTTCAATTTCATCTTATTTTAATTTTTTATTTTCAAAAATAACTCACATAGAATTAAAATGAATTCAAATATATTTTGAAAATTTTAAATAAAATTAATTTCTTATATATTCAAATTTTGAGTTTTAAGATAATATATTATAAATATTACCTTTTTATATAATTTATTTTATTTAACAAAACAATTTTTCTAAACATCAAAATTTTACATTAGGTCACAATTGAATGTCTAAGAATATTTAAATTATTTTTGTAATCATCATATTTTCAATTTTAAATTCATAAAATCTTTAACTCTGTAAGAAGTCGGTGAAATATATATCGATGTACTGCCAATGTCACCATTGCCTATTAAACTCACAAGGTATGGATCCTATACCATACTGGTCGATAATAGTATCGAAAAAAATTGGAATTAAAAAAAAACCTCATGGGAGTTTTGTATTGGTCAGTATCAGTTTTTTCGATACGTACTTATTGTTAATTAAAATACCAATCAAATATTGGTCAAATTTTTAATTTAAAAATTAGGATTAAGTTGACAAAATCTAAAATTTCTTCTATATAAAATAATAATAACCTACATATAAAGAGAAATATGATAAAATTATATACAATTTATCTAATAAATAATAAAATATAAACAAGAATGTGTTAAACAATTTTTATATAATTAGACTTATACAAAGTAATTATAGATTATATAATTAAACATATTAGTTTATCATAATTACAATTATCATCATCAACACTCAATTGAAGTCTCGCTAAAGCGCGAGATCTAGATAGTGATAAAGCAAACACATGCAAGAAGAGGGGGAATTGTATGTGACTTAAAAAAAATCACAAGTTCTTTTAATTCGTATATTAAACAAATCTTAGTTAACGAATAAAAATAGAAGGAGCCTGTTAGGCGATAAAGCCTTTTAATCAATCGGAGCCTGTTAGGAGATAGGAGCCTTTTGTAGGATAGGAACCTGCTTAAATAAAAAGAACCTAATGAATGATGAATCCTATTAAAATAATTTAAAAACAAAAGGCGCATGTTAAGGAAGTTGAAAAGAACCTCATCTAGTGATCACAGAGCAATATGCGACCTTCATAATTAGTTAGATCCTTTCAGATAAACCATTTCTAAGAAGGTAAGTTCATAATGAAGGTTCCTGTAAGAAAGAAAGCATAATTTTTTATGATTTTTTTCCTTTTGAGAATTAACTCGTTAACAATAAAATGAAATAAATATAATTTGAATTTTGAAATATTATACTATCATCAAAATCATTAATCATTATCCTTGAGCTAACAATGTTGCCCTTTTTAATGATGACAAGCAATAATAGATATATTTTTCAAAATTCAAAGAGATAATAGATGATTTCAAAAGATACTTGTGATGTTTATATGTTCAGACATAATCAGAAGGATCCTATCTTTTAAGAAAGGAACTTATCGTTTATATATCATAGATTTTCACAAGTTCAACAGCAGAATCAATCATATATATAATTGAGGCAACATTGAGAAATATGCATTGAGCAGTATTGTGAAATATATCATCATGTATGCAAAAATATGCAAAAAATATATCCACATAAACCCTCCCCCTTTGTCATTATAAAAAATAATATATATAGAGAAGAAGTGAAATAAAATAGAATGAAATAGATGGAAAGAGTAAAAAAAGCATCAAACAAAATCGTTAGTATAAATAAGCCAAGCAAAAAGCAAATAGCAACATAGTTATTTAAGAGATTCAAGGATTCTTATGAGAAAAATCTACATGTTAAGAAGTTGATGCCACATGCCATTTATTTGTTCTGACATTTGTTCTTAATTGGCTTGAATATCCTTTAGCTGTTGTTGAAAATTTGTACTATTTTCATCCTGAGGAGGGACAAGAGTTTATTGGTCTGGAGTAAGATCAAAAATTTTTGCTACTTTTTTAGATCTTTTGTTTACCCATACATTATTTTGCAATCTGTATCCAAATTGATAGGGAATGGAAGGGTGAAACTTAGCCGGTGCATATCAGTCCAGGTTTGCAAAAGGAACTTCATAATGGTTGAAAATCTTGATGAGCAACATCCATAAGGTAGGCAACCAGTGGTATTCTTATGATTCCCTTTATCCACCATGAACCTTAAGATCATAGCTAGAAGATTCATTCTATTTCCTTTCAGCAAATTATACACTACATAAGTGTCAAGTAGATTGCACCTTTCAACTAAGCTACTCTTGGGAAAAATTGAACTAGCTGAAGGCGATGCAAGGCATTGTGGTATTAAGTATAATTGCATGCTCTAGGGTCTCTCGTCTTGGTGTTCTTAACATGAAGGCAAATAGATTTGACAACTTCAACTAACTCCAGATCATCAATATCCTACTTATGACAGGAAAAATTAGTTCTTCCTATAGGAGCTACTTCCAGTATATCTCTTAAGATTTCATCATAAATTAAAATTTCACATTCATGCACCTATGATACAATGACTAACTTTCAATTAATTTCTTCCTTTTTTTTATGTATGTGTAGAATATCTTGACTAGCTCATCACATACTGTCTCATCTAATTTCAAAAAAATTTTCCGATCGATGGTAACAAAGTAAGGAAAGATAGGTATACCTATGTCGTCAAACATCATAGGAGGCAAGATTCGCCAAGCAACCACCTTTCTTTTCTTGTACTGCATTTTATAATGAACTTCAACTTTTACTGATTGAAACATTTTTGGTGGTATTGATGCCTTTCCTTTTTGTGCAACTATTTTTATCTTCTTTGCCTTTTTTTCTCTAGCAATCATCTCTTCATGAAACAATTGATTTCTATCAATAGTTTCTTTAGTCACATGTTCTTTTCCCTTCTTTATTTCTTTCCTTTTTCTTTTTCTAGATTCTTCTTCCTTTTTCTTTTTAGCATCAGGGTTTTCTTTTTGTTCAAAATTTTTTTGGGCTTACTTTGCAAGACTTCCTTTAATTCATAATTGTCTAATCAACCGAGAATGTTCTTCATCTGAATCATCATCATTATAACCTAGTGCATTTTTGATACTTGGGGCTTAGAGGAGATAGGTTCAGTAATATGAGTTTTACCATAACCATCAGTAGAAGTTGGAGTTTTCTTTTGTCCTTTTGATATGGTTAGTGCTATTGTAAGAGAGATGGATGAAGTTTAAAGATTTAAGATGAAAACAGAGAGTTGAAATGTAGAAAGTCAAGAGTGGTGCTTCGAATAATAATAAGGGTGAGTATAAGAGATAAGTCTGCTTCTGGTATATTAGGCATTTCTTGAGCATTGATCTCGTGTGAAGATGAATGATCGTATGCTAATATAGGAAGTGTGATCGTTTACGTATCATTTGACAAACCCGTATAGTTGCTTGTTTGTGAATGTCTTTAAATGCAAGCTCTTTTCTTAACACCAAAATCTATCTTCAAAAAGTGGCTTGGTGAAAATGTCATCTACTTGATTCAATATTAACATGCAAAAGATCAATGGCTCTTTATAAAACATGATCTTTAAGAAATGATTTTTTATTTCTATATGCTTAGTCCTAAAATGATGCAGAGGATTTTTAGAAAGATTTATAACACTCGTATTATCACATAATATAGGAATATGAGAAAAGTTTAGAGAAAATCCTATGATGCTTCATCTATAAGATTTGAGTACAACAGCTAGTAGCTACTGTGTAAACCACTTCAATCATCAAAAGTGTTGTGAAATTTTGCTTTTTTTAGGACCAAAATACTAGACATCCTCCAAGAAATTGACAACGATGACTTGTGCCTTTTTGATTAACTTTATCACCTGCATAATCTACATCACAATAGACCACTATATCAAATGAATAAGTTTTTAGATACCATAGTCCAAAATCCATAGTTTTGTGGAGATATCGAAAGATTCTTTTGACTGTTTAAAGGTGACTTTCATTTGGATTTGATTGAAAGTGTGCACAAAGCCATACACTAAACATAATTTCTGGTCTTGAGCTTGTAAGATATAGTAGTGATCTAATCGTTCCTCTATATTTTTTCCTATCCACAACTTTGCCTGTTTTGTCTTTATTAAGTTTAGTTCTAGTACACAAGGGAGTACCTATCAATTTGGAATTTTCAAAATGATATTTCTTTATGAGTTCCTTTGTGTATTTTTCTTGGCTAATAAAGATTCCTTTTTCTGCTTGTCTAATTTATAATCTAGGAAAGAATGATAATTCTCCCATCATGCTCATTTCAAACTCCTCCTGCATTAATGCTGAGAATTTTTCACAAAAGGATGGATTATCAAATATTATTTCATTAACATATATTTGTACTATGAGTAAGTCATTCTCCTTTCTCTTAATAAATAAGGTTTTACCGACCTTTCCTCTTTCAAAGTTATTCTCAAGTAGAAAGTTACTTAACCTCTCATAATATGCTTGAGGAGCTTGCTTTAAACCATACAGAGCTTTGGTTAACTTCATCATGTAATCCAAATGGTTTTCATCTTCAAAACATTAGGGTTGCTTAACAAATACTTCTTTGCTAATGTGATCATTTGAGAATGCATTTTAACATCCATTTGGAACAACTTGAAGTTTCTATAGCATGTAAAGGCAAGTAAGATTCTAATTGATTCTAATGTAGGAACATGTGCATAAGTTTCATCAAAATCAATGCCTTCTCGTTGATTGTAACCTTGAACTATAGTTTTAACTTTGTTTCTTACCACCTTACTATTTTTGTCAAGTTTGTTTCAAAATACTCACCGAATCCTAATGATTGACTTGTTTTGAGGAGATATTAGATTCTAGAAATTGTTTTTTCAAATTGGTTCAATTCGTCTTTCATGGTTGAAACCCAGTTTTCGTTAGTAAGGACCTCTTAAACTGTCTTTGGTTTTATTTGTGAGATGAGAGCAACAAGGTTGTTCTTGAATAATGATCTTGTTAATAGAATTTCAAAGGGATATCCCAAAATATATTGATGTATCTCAAGAACTCTCCATTCTCTTGGTGTTTTTAGTTACATCGGCTCTTATTGAGATGAAGGAGCCTGCTCTGTTTTAGCTTCAGAGAGGCCTTATTGATTTTGTAATTATGAAGGCATTATAGGTGCAATTTGATTCTCTGATGTATTTTTAGGTACCAATGGATGCTCTTCACCATTTGAGTCAGTTGCTGTTGTTGAAGGTAGTGCTTTATCAAATACCATACGTATCGATTCTTCTATCTTCTTTATTCTTTTGTTATATACTCTAAATCCTTTACTAGCGGTATTGTAGCCCAAAAAGATAACTTCTTCTGATCTTGTATTGGACTTTTCAAGATTGTCTTTTCAATTGTTTAGAATGAAACAATTATAACTAAATGCTCGAAAGTAAGCAACATTCGGTTTTCTTCCTTTTCACAGCTCATAGGAGGTCTTTTTTAGAATAGATCTTATAAGACATCTGTTAAGTGCATAACATGCCATGGACACTACTTCTGCCGAGTATCCATGAGGTAGTCCACTTTCATCTCGAGGAATTTTTAATCCATTTTTTTTAGATAATGCATCTTGAAGCAACCTACCATCAACATCTTCCCATCTAGGTAGTAAATATGTAAAATGTATATCGATTAGAACACGCACCTAAGACATTTATGGTAATCTCATTCTTTCTAGTACAATATCGATCTTTTTTAATACCTGTACACATACCTTAATATATGTACCATATAAAGCTCCTAAACAATTCTGAAATTAGTAAAATCAAATTTAGTCATTATCAACCAAAACTAAATTTCGTACCAAATAAAACTCCATAAATGAATATTATTACCTTAAACCACCTCCATCTTTCTTCGGTGCTATTATAAGGGATAGATTTAGGGACTTTAAGTATAACTCTTCATAACTTAAACACATCTCTTAATACATTGTGAAAATGTTGACCTATCGTCTCTCCTGAAAACTAAAAATCATATTTGATTTCTCGATTTCTCTCGTTGAAGGCAAGGAGATGTAAAAATATTGCTACCATTTCCTCTAAATATATATTTTTAGTATCTTTTAATCTACTAATATTTCTCAACATTGAGCATAATATGCAAAAAGTACGTCTATCCATATGAAGTTGCTCAATGCATGCATTGTTAATGTCCATAATCATACCATTGAGATGTGTTATTCGAATTAATGGATTATGCCTACTAGGCTCTTTATCATTGTGAAAATGTGCCTTTTTATTAGATATGATAATAAGCTTAATAATTTCACAATAAATCTCATCCATTTTCTTCTTAATATGTACCATAAACATAGAAAATCATAATGTCAAGGTGTACAAGCCATGACAGCCATTATAAAAAAAATACTTAGTAAATAAACTAAACAATCAAAGTATTAATGTTTAAGGAAAAGAATGCTATTTTCAGTTTCAAATCGAATTAAAAAACTTCAAAGGTCTCTCAATTAACATTAACATCTATAAGGACCTTATAAAGTATTGCTTGAACTTAAAAAGAAACTTCAATATTTAAGATGTTCTATGTAGATCTTTGTTTTGAAAACCGGACCGGTCCAGCCAGTCCGACTGGTTTAACTGGTGACCGGTCGGCTATCTGGTCCGGTTCACCCTTAAAAACTGGTTCTCAATTGAACCAGTAAGAATCAGTCAATTGACCGGTCGGGCCGATCTGACCACTGATTTAATAAAATTTTTATTTTTTTGTTTTTTGTTTTGATATATTTTTGTATTTTTTAAATATTATTAATATTATATATAATTAAATATAATTATTGCATAATTATGATGTCACATCGGTTCGACCGATGATTGAACCGGTCAAACCGGTAACCAATAAGGTCTCCGATTCGATGACCGGTCCGAGTTTCAAAACACTGATGTAGGTATGCGAAGAAGGTGGACTTAAAGCTTTCATATATAATTCACACCAAAATGGATATAAGATGATGAGGTTGCATTGGAAGTATAAAAACAAGATAGTCATTGATTAATAATAACAAATGGATAATATTGGTACTTTTATTGAATTAGGACTATTTTCCTATTTTCAGTTATTGGTCAACAACATCTAAGGAAGATAATCTTTATTTAACTCAGATTTATGATTATGTAATCTCTACTCTTTCCTTAATCTTCTCAACTGCGTACTTCCAATTTTTAATGTTGTACCTTATCCATGTGTTCGTGTAAGTTAAGGAATTTTAGTAGATATACATAATGGTTCTGCCAGATTTTGGCTGAACGGTGCGTTGCCGTTTGGATCCATGAATTGGCAACTTGCTGTGATGATTTCGACGTGAATATACCTGCAAAACAAGGAAGGCTTGTCGGGGGTTGTGTCCCAATTAGCCCCTCCGACGCTCAAGTAAGTTTTCTGGTAGAGGTGAGGTTCGATAAAGCAGAGACAAAAACTAGGTTATGAGTTTCGTACCTCCATTATGGGAAAAAAATACCTTATATATGGTTTTGCAGTTAGGTTTAGGTCTTTACGTATTTGCATGGGAGACTTCCTTCTGCTAATGGGCCATGAATGTGTGGATCAGGCCCGGATTAAACGATGAGTATGGAACTGACTGATCGGCCTGTAGGATTGGACTCGGGCCCGATATTGCCGACGTAACCATAAGCCCCCCTACTCCTCTAGTCTGAGCGAAGAGAAGGGTCGAAGGAGTATGATGGGACGGTTTTGTTCGTCAGCTACCTCATAGCTCATAAGTAAGACAGCTCGTCAGTTGGTCGATCGATCTGATATTGGTCTTGTAGCTCGATCATGGGACAGCTCGGGTAGTTGCGATCGGTCGAATGTCGACTAGTTACGCGTGACTGCTCGTATTGGAATCGGTTGGCTGAGGTAGAGGAGGAGAGGGAGAAAGAGAATGAGGAGTGGTGGAAAACTGAGGATGCGGCGGATCGAGGCGATCAAGCGATGGAAGGAGCGGTTTCTGTACGAGGAAAGTTTAGAGCCTGCCTGCGACATAACCCTCTCGGTTCTGAGGAGGGGGCACGAGCTCTATGCTCCTGAGGGGGTGATATGCTCTTCATTCGAAGATTATGCCGAGCCATTTATTCCCGCAGCTCTTGGGCTTTCTTTGGAGGAGATCACGAGGAAAGTTGAGAGAGAACAGGGCGCCGTTCCGGACGAAGAGCTGGATCTCAGCTCCGAAGAGGAAGAAGCCCCTTGCGAAGATGTTCCTCCGGTTGCTCCCTCGGGTCCTGCTCCTGTTCCCGTTGTGCCACTCCCTTCTGAGGCTTCTCCTGGGCTTCCGCCTACTTCTGAGTTTTCCCCTGGATACTCGCCTTCTCCTTCTGCGAACATTTGAAGCTCACCTGGTCGGGCTTGTGACCAGGGCAAATGTGATGGAATGAAAATATCTAGTTGTGCTTCATTTTTTCAATAATTTTTTCGAAGCCAATTTTCGTGTTTGTTCTTTGTTTTGGACGCATAGTAGGATTAGATGTTACTCGTGGTCGATTAGTATCGAGGCCGACTCGTAGTTGGGTCCGAGCTGAGGTCCCAAGGATTTGATCTTGGCGATCCTACCGAGCGAGGTCCCAAGGATCGTCTTGGTGACTGATTGATCGTAGTCGATCTATGGTGATACCGAGTGAGGTCTCAAGGATCTTGTCTTGGCAACCGATCGACCGTAGCCGATCTGTGGAGATACCGAGCGAGGTCCCAAGGATCTTGTCTTGGCGACCCGACCGAGCATGGTCGATCTATGGAGATACCGAGCGAGATCCCAAGGATCTTGTCTTGGCGACCGATCGACCGTAGTCGATCTATGGAGATACCGAGCGAGGTCCCAAGGATCTTG
>JANTNU010000003.1:22966230-23008255 GCA_024752395.1 Erythroxylum havanense
CCTTTATAGAAATTCCCAATTAAAACTCCAATAGTCTCAATTTGACATTTAGGTCACACTATGTACCATAATTGATCTAATTCTCTATAATTCAGTACCAATTAAATCAATTAGAACTCCTATAATTATTCTCAATTGTAGACCTCTTTCCCTACTTCAGTACGAATCTGGGATCGCCTCAATCGGAGGTCTACATCAAAAGTTATGCCCAATAAACCAAACTATGTACCCATGAAACAGTCCATTCGTCACGACCTACGGCCTACGCCGCGACATCCTGCTGCGCTCGCCGCGACGCGTGAAACGCTCTCCGCGACCTAGCAAGACGAGCTCGCCGCGACGTACGCAGACGTTCGCCGCGACGAACACTACCATTCGGCTCGCCGCGACGCAAGCCAAAGGCTCGTCGCGACGTACCAGCTCATCCGCTCGTCTCGGCGAATAAACGAATAATGTTTTATTCGTCGCGAAGTGCGACCTTGGTTCGTCTTCTCCGCACGACCTACCTCCATTAATGCTCTATAAAACCTCCATTAAACAACATAACTACTCAATCTAACCCAATAAATGCCTTAAATACATGTAACAACCACACTAACAACATTTAATCCATTAAAAACTTACCAAAATACCGATCAATCCTCAAATCCACCGAAACTCTAGAAATCCTTCAAATCCTCCGATCTACCAATATCAAAGCCTCCAATCCTTAACAACCATTAAAACATGTTAGACTAACATCAAGGAAGGAAACCCATAAGAAAGAATCAAGAAATCCTCACCAAAGGAAGAGATCGAAGATTGCCGTAGGGAGGAGGAGAGCTCGATGCCTTAGTCAAATATTTCCCCCAAATTTCCAAACCCTACTATTTATAGACCTAAGGCTCCATATCAGTCCGAATTTCAGTCTCTAAATTTCAATGGCTCAGCCTATTTATCTCCTATCAGTACAAATCCTAATTTTTCCATTGCCATTGGATAGTTCTTTCAGTTCTATACAGTCAATCAGTCAGTCGCCCAAATATTTTCGGTCCGGGTATTTTCTCCCGAATTTCTCGAAACTTTCCTATAAGTCACTATAAATTACCAGTCCCTCATAAACAGTTCTAAATCAGTCAATTCACCCAATTACTCTAATTTATCAATTAATCCCTAATCCAGTCAGTCCAGTCAGTCCCATCTCTCAATTAATACCGAAAAATCATGAATGCATGTACCTATGAGTAAATGCATATGCAATAAGCCTGTTCCTCTATAATTAAAGGCCAGTAACATGCTCAGTCAGTGAATGCAGTGCAATCCTATCAGTCCGTCCCAATTACGAAAATACCCTTGTTAACAGCAACGGGATGTTACAATTAATGACTCCAGTCGGTGGGTCGTCTTGTTGGCGGATCAACAGATCAACGGCTTCCTCGATCTGCTTTCGAGTCTGGGTAGTGTGTACAGCCGAAGGAGGATCTGCACCTGATCGGTGTTGGAGATTTGGGTGCATATTGGGTGCAACTTTATCCTTTAAGGCCACGCTCTGTTCTTCTTGTTCCAAGGTTTGAGGCAGCAGCTGATCGTTAGGATCTGAGGATTCCGTGCTTGAGACATGTGGTGCAGGCGACAGAGTTGTAGGTAGCTGCGAACTCATGCATTGTATCGCCAGAGCCGCGATAGCGGTTATGTCAGGATTCATCGCCGCCGCCTGACTAATCTGTGTGTTTCTGGACGTGGTGCCCGAAAGTCGGGCCTCACGGTGGGCGCCATTTGGTTCTGCCAGATTTTGGCTGAACGGTGCGTTGCCGTTTGGATCCATGAGTTGGCAACTTGCTGTGATGATTCCGACGTGAATAGTCCCGATTAGCCCCTCCGACGCTCAAGTAAGTTTTCTGGTAGAGGTGAGGTTCGATAAAGCAGAGACAAAAAACTAGGTTATGAGTTTCGTACCTCCATTATGGGAGAAAAATGCCTTATATATGGTTTTGCAGTTAGGTTTAGGTCTTTACGTATTTGCATGGGAGAGTTCCTTCTTCTAATGGGCCATGAATGTGTGGATCGGGCTCGGATTAAACGATGGGTATGGGACTGACCGATCGACCTGTAGGATTGGACTCGGGCCCGATATTGCCGACCCAACCACACAACATTACGAGAGACCCATTCCCCACAAAAGTTAATATCGAAGAATCATTCAAACAATTTAGGTTACAAATATAATATAAATATAAAATCAAAAGAAAAAAGTTATTAAGGAAAATAGGAAAATAAGTCATACATTTAATGGCAAATGGAAGCATTAAACATAAGTACGAAAAATTTCATTACCGTTCTTAATATTTAGTACCAAATGCTAGTATAACTATTAATTTATATAATCTTATTCATATTGCTTGCATACCAAACAAACATAATCAGTAATTCTATTCTCATTCCGATTCCCAGTTTTTATTCCCATTCTTAATTTTTTTATTTCAATTCCTTCAATACTGGTTACCAAATGAGACCAAAGGATTATGGTCAAACAAGAAGAGAACAAGAATCAGGGGGAAAAAGACGGGTATAACTTTGGGTCAAGTTATTCCACATCACCTAGTTTTAATTAGTCCATATAGACTAACTTTTCCACGTTAGAACTTCCGTTAGTTTTTTTTTTTATAACAAAAGTCAATTCTATGGGATTTTTCTGGATAACTTCAAACTAAAGGGATTTTTTTTCTTATGAGAATTACAAATGATAGGGGATTTTCCAAAATTTTCTTTAAGTACAGGGGTATTTTATTTTTTACCATTAAACTAAATACTAAAGTAGCTAGTAACTACAAATTCACCTTATTCGCCACTCTATTTCAGACATATATTAAACTTCTACAACATAAGGCACATGACGAGTTATGATCTAAGTAACCCAGAAAGAGAATAAACCAAGTGATAATTAAGATAAATATAATAAGATTTGTAACACAAAAGAAGATTAAAGATAAGAAATGAGAGTTTGTGGCATGTGTATACCGTTAAAGTTTTATTAAAAATGATTTTTTTCTTAGTGTTGGTCACTTATATGATCGACCTAGAATTAGAGCATGTCAGCAAGGAATTCTATCCAAATTTGTATATGAATTTTTCTCAAAGATATAGATGAGCTTCGCAAAATTAGAAAAATAAAATTATAAGCTACCAAAAAGCTAAAAGTTTTGAATTAAAAAATAATTTGATTTAAGGAAAAAGGAAAGTACAAGCTGAAAAAAGAATTTGAGATAATGAAGATAAATACACAATGTAAAGAAAAATAAAAAATAGTGACAACTGACAAGATGCTTTTTGAGGAGTCTGATTACTTTTCTATATCTATTTTAGGTTGTGTAGTGTTTGTCATGACAATGGTGTATTTATATATCCTTCTCGATTTCTGGCAATTTTTCCTATAATTTTGGCCACATTCTTGATAACTATCTTTTAACATTGCTCTCTCTAATTCATCCCCAGCATCTCTTTCATAACTTCTAACCCTCTTGGTAATGTTTCTTCATTGTGTACATTACTCACTTTTAGCATGTTCACTGTGTAACCCCACACTTTTCTGATGTTAGCTATCTCATATACCCATAAATTTTTTGGCTCATTTCATATTTGAGCCTAGTACGTTAAATTCCTTTGAGCCTAGTAGGCTAAATTCCTTTTAGCCTATATTTGATTAAACATATTGAATATATGGTGTTGAAGACCTCCTAACCTTATGTAAAATGGGTACGAGAACAATAGTCAAATTCTCAGATATGGACCAACAGTTTTGGGCATTTCAAGAACTAAAAACAATCTTATTGGAAGAGGAAGCTTGGAAAGATCATCAAAAGGATATTTTTGTTGTAACATCCCATCACCGATGGGAAAGATAAAATAGTAAATTTGGATCGGGTTGTGTTTTTGTTCATGTAATTCGGTGTTCATGCATAGAATGGCCTTTATACAGATAGGAAAAGTAATTATTGCAAATGCACAAGATTGTACATGCACTCGTGACAATTCCCGACTTTGGTGTCTTTGTGAAAAATGTGAAATTGTGTGGTTGAAAAATTGAATTGGAGCGATTTACGTGATTTCTGCATAAAATTGCAAGGTGGGTACCGATGAGATTTCTGGTGTTAAAAATGACTGTCCAATCGATAACCCAATTAAAGACATGATTTAGGAATTTTTGTTTAGCATGAGCTATTGATATTTGGAGAGATTTATGAAAATCTCAGTAAATGAATTGATTGAATTGGAAATTGATAGGCATGAAAGCGAGTGATTCTGAGAGAATTGAATGTCAATTCAGTCCCTAAAGGTCGGAATTTCTAAATTGAAATAGTGAAGTTATAAGAATTGGTATGAGAGCAATTTGGGCAAGATACTTAAGATTATAAGGCTTAAGGTTAAAGGAAGGGGCAAAATGGACTTTTCATAATTAGTAAGAGTATAAAAAGGGAAATTAGGGTTTGAGAATGGAAAAAAAGGGGGAGGAACCGTGAAGAAGAAGAGGAAGAGAAGAAGAAATTGATTTTTCGATGAAATCACTAAGAGCTTATGGATTTTGTGAGCCAAATCAAGTGAGTTTAAGCTTCTTTCTTCTTAATTAGAGGATTGATTCTTGTTTTGAGTTTTAAAAGTGATAGAATGGGTGATTTATATGTTAGTTTTTAGGGTTATCGTGTATGGATAGATTTGGATTGTTTGGTGAACAATATTGATTTAAAGTGAGTTGAAAATGGAGTATTAGTGATGTTTAAGTGTTTAGATGAATTATGTGTTGAATAGATTGGAAGAATTGGATTGAAATGTTAAAAAATCAGGATTCTGGAGAAAATTGGGCTCGCACGTCGCGGCGCGGGAATTTGCGCACGCTGCGGTACGCGCAGGCCAGCACGTCGGGGTGCACGCATGGGTGCACCGTGCACGCCGCAATGCAAATAAGGGAGCATGCTGCGGCGAGCTCAAACCTTCGATGAGGCAAGATTCTTTTCGCCACGGCGAGGACCCCTTCTCCTGAATGATCATGCTTTGGTTTTTTAAACCATAACTTTTTGTGCAGATTGTCAAAGGTGATATTTTCTGATTTGTGTTGAACTAGAGACATTGGTCTCCCTGTTATGAAGGAGGGAAGTGTTGAATCCGTCTTTAAGGTTTTAAATTTAAGATGGAAGTTAAATGCAAAATATGGTTTCGACATATTGAAAATCCGTATACGTTGGAGAATAACTTTCGGATTTCTGAAACGAATTGACTGATTTGAGTATCAATTGAGTTCTGATATTTAGGGAAGGTTTTTGAAGGGGAAAATTTTGGGATAGTGTCGGGAATGTCACGGAAGTGCAGTACACATATTTTAAATTGCTACATGTACTTTATTTTTGATTGAACAATGTGTAAAATAGAGTTTTTGACTTGTGATAGAGGCACATTTGGAAAGTCAGCCCACCGACTTTGCCAAAACTTCCAGGCGTTAGCGCGGAAGCCAGGTGAGTGACCTAGATGGTTCTCCAATTATGAAGTGTTATTATAATATAGTGATTTTAATTCTATGGAATATAATGGTGGGACAGTGCTAATTGTGAACTCCGAACAGAAGGTTCAGAGTGTCAGAGTGATACGATATAGAAGTGTTATGGGTATGTGAAAGTGTAATTGTATTTTTGATGTGAAAATTTGTGATAAATTGGAAATGATTGCAATATAGGAATACGCAAATAAAGTGATTGAATTGTGGCACATACCGTTCATTTATGAACGTAAAATCAGTTAATGATAGTTGTGACCGAAGCAGCCACTGATAAAAGCTTTTAGCTCAACATTATATTTGGGCCTCAAGCCCCATAGTGATATAGAGCCTTTGGATCAACGATTAATGAGCCCTTAATGGGATAGTTTTAGAGCCTCTGGCTCAACGATTAATGAGCCCTTAATGGGACAGTTTTAAAGCCTCTGGCTTAACGATTAATGAGCCCTTAATAGGACAGTTTTAGAGCCTCTGGCTCAACGATTAATGAGCCCTTAATGGGACAGTTTTAGAGCCTCTGACTCAATGATTAATGAGCCCTTAGTGAGACATTTTCAGAGTCTGTGGCTCAACGATTAAGGAGCCCTTAGTGGGACAGTTTCAGAGCCTCTGGCTTAATGATTAATGTGCCCTTTTAGGGACAGTTCAGGCGCTTGGTTACAACACTGAAATAAATTGAATGATAGGCAAAATGTCATGTACTGGTATGATAACAGTCATGGGGTACGTTTTATTATAGATTGTATGACTAAATCTGATATGTTTAGCGTTGTATGAAATATTAGAGCTGTTGACTAGAGTTGCCACCGATAAGAGCTTTTAGCTCAACCTGCGAAAATGAGCTTCGAGCTCATGAATGATTCAGAGCCTTAGGCTCAACGTATAGTGAGCCCTGTATCCAGCTTTGGATAAGGGTCAGATATTATTGAGCCCTTCAATGGGACAGTTTAGGCACTCAGTCACAGCCAAATGATAATAAATGGTAAGCAAGTGAAATACGTATGTATAAAAAATGGGATGTATGGATATGGATTTCTGTAAATGAGTAAATGGGCAATTTTGAGAAAGTGTTTTATGAGATAAAGTTAGATCTATGTGAATTGAAAAATGAGATCAAATAGACAGAAATGTGAATATATGTTATAGATTGATTCTGTACACGAGTGAGCGGACCATCGATGATGGTCACTCATTGAGTTTGCAAAAACTCACCCAAAATTTGCACTTATTTTTTAGGACTCAGAAGAATACCCCGTTAGGCAATGGGTGTATATTGATCGCAGAGTGCTAGAAGAGGACGGGATCAGTTGCGTCTGCATTAGTGTGAGGATTTTAGTTTAAATTTTTGATGTTTGTATATGAGGACCCTCGTGGTCATCGCTTTATTTACCAGTCATGTTTTGTAAGTTTTTTTTTCGCAACGTATATGTAACGAAAGTGTATGTATGCATTACAGGAAAATTTTATACTGTGATTTGACTGAGTGATGTATCACGCCACCCTCGCAGGGCACGAACTCGGATATCACCATCGATGTCGGGTCCAGGTCTTACAGGAATGGGGTGTTACATTTATAGCCATAAGTTAGAGAAGATCTTTAATTAATAGGGAACTTTAGTTGCAAACACTATATCAAGATTTTCTTAATTTTGAAATTCTTAATTCCTTCTCTGCTATAGAAGCTAAAAGATCTACTTAATTTGAATTTCAAATTTATATTACTTCCCTAGGTTTTGCCCTTTTTTTTTTATAAATTTGATGTGTGTAGAACACACTAGAAAATAAAATCTAAATTTATATAAATAAATATATAGTAATGGTAAGAAAGAATCTTATGTACAAAGAGTGTGTGATTAGCTTTTGTAATGAACGAATCAATGTATAGGATTAGGGGGTTGGTTGAATTTCATTGATTCAATAAAATAAAACTAAACAATGGGAGACAAATTAAATCAAATGATAGAAAACTGCAAGGATTAATTAGTGGGTTTTAAATCTAGTTCAAACTTTAATCTTAATCTATCTCTATGTTTGCATGCAACTCCTTTCAATTATGGTAAATCTATTCATAAAGAGGATTTTTCATTCTCAGTCATATTAAATCAAATGTTGAGCTAATATCTTGGACATATTAATTCAACAATATAAATGCATAATTGAATCACAATAAATCAATTAATTAAATTGCATTGAATAAAATAATATATCTTATTATAAATCCTAACTTAGGGTTCATTACACCTAGATACTAAGAAAATTAGTTTTTAAACATAGAATACAAAACCGTCATCAAGTATTTAGAAGAACAATTAGAAACAAAAAAATACATGATCTATATATCCCCTTTTTATCTCTAATAAGAGCTTATTGAAATTTGGTAAAAGGTTGCTCTGTATCAAATCTCTTAAAGTAATCTTCTTGTTTTTCCTTATCCTAGGTTAAGAACTGCATCTTCTACTCTGTATTTGGTCTTTAATTTGATTCTGATTGCTTCCTCATTTGTCTAGCCTTTATAATTTCCTTTTAAGCTGCAATTAGTCACTCACACGACCTAAGGTTTCTAGAATATATACAGTCACTTATACAATTGTGTAAGTGACTCTATATCTCAAAATCACCTTAAAATTATGACTTCAAATGTTTCCAAAGCTTATACAAGCATATATGAAAGCGTGTATCTCTGCATATTTAAAGTTGGTTACACAATCCCTAACATGCTCGTGTATCCTTAAAGTTGCTTTATTTCTTCCATTTTATGCCTCAATTTTGCCCAAATTATTCTCTTTTTGGTTTATGAAGGTAATTATTATCTACAAAGACACTTGAAGCAAAACAAGTACAAAAAAATACAGGACTCTCAAATAACAAGGAAAACACATTAAATATGGGTTTAAAATATAGTCAATTAATTTATCACCCACTGAATTCGTTTTCTGGTGTCTTTCTTCCCTAGGAAGTTCTTTATAATAAAAAACTTTGCAATTAATTCATAAAAATTACAAAATTCCATACCTTGGTATGTTTTGTATTTTAATATATAGATTGTTTTGAGCTAACTTCATATATTTAATCTTTAAGAGTGTAATTCGACATCGACTTCTCCTCCTTTTGAATTGGGTGATGAATATGTTAGCATTCTCACCACTTCTCTAAATAAGTCTGGATAACTCCATTGTACTAACATTAGGTTTAGTTTAGAAAATTGAGTATGAAATAATCTCTCTAGTTTAGCCCAAGAAAGAATAAAATTCTTGGTTAACAAAACCAAACAAAAGAAGGTTGTCCCTGTTAATGAATATACAAACAAATTAAGCTTGAAATTATTGAAAATTTCATAATTGGCTAATTCTCCACATTGAATGGTAAATCTAGCAATATGTTTAGGGGTTGATTAACCATCTTCAATTGAAAAGAAATTAAATTTAGGAATTTTATAACCTCAAAGATAAGGATTCGCATGGTCAATATACCTTAGATAAGGTTTATGGAATTTTGGGTAGCCAAACTGTCTCAAACTAGGCCTATACATTTATTGAATAACTTTTTTTTGATAACTTCAATATCAACTTATAATCCTATTTATGGAGGGGAAATGATAGGATTACAATTTATAGCCACAACGTTAACTCCTAACCCATATTATGGTATATTAACTTCAACTTCCACTCCACATCCTTGCCTACTAAGATTCTAGGTCCTAACCACCTGTTTAGGATTAATAGGTGCAATTTGAACATCCTCTTTTTTTATAAGGATGAATGTATCTTTCATTTATAAAAGGAGTAGTTAGAAGGTAATTCCACTTTCCAACTTCCATAACATTTAGAGAAGGATGCCCTCTTGAGCCTTTGGAGATTTCTTTTTCTTAGGTAGGAGAATCTTACACAAAAATATACACTAGAATGGTACAAACTTTGTCAATTTTCTCTATCAATATCTTAATTACATTAGCTATAGAGTTTGAGTTAGACTTTAATTCTAGAATTTCATTTTTGTGGATAACATCATTTTGTTGTAACGATTTTGGATTCTCTATAGCTAGTGAGTTAGTTGAAGGTGATGCTACTTCTCATGACTCTCAATTATTTGTGATACAAAACCTTTATTTCCTACTACGTTAGGAACTTCTTCCTCCAAGGATAGAGGTATAACGATTTATTTTCCATTCCTTATACGTGGAATTAAGTCTTACTAAGTGTGCCAAAATTTTGGTAACTTATATATGATCAACCTATAATTTGAGTATGTCATGGAGAAATTCTCCTAGAATATATACTTTAACTTTTTATTAGTGATATAGGTGAGTTTTAGAAAACTTAGAAAATGAAAATATAAGTTACCAAGATGCTAATAAGTGTTGAAGTAAGGTTTGATATAAAGAAAATAATTTGATTTAAGTGAAATGGAATTACAAGCTATAAAGTGAATTTGAGATGATGAAGATGAATACACAATGTAAAGAAAATTAGAAAATAATAACAAGACGTTTTTAGAGTAGTCTGATTATTTTTTTGCGTGTTTTAGGTTGTGTAGTACCCTTCTAGCATGGCACTCATGGATTTATATAAACTTCTCAACTTTAGGCAACTTTCTTCACTTTTCATTTTGGCCACATTCTTATTATCTATCTATCTTTCACCCATTGTTCTTGCAACTTAACCTTAAGCATCTCTCTTGAAACTTCTTAACTTCTAACCCACTTGGCCATATATTCTGTCTATTAGTCATTTTTAGCAAGTTCACTATTTAGCCCCCAACATTCTGAACTTCTACCATCTTATAAAACTATAAGTTCTTAGGCTAAATGTCTTCTAGAGCTCTTATATGTTGGTTTCCTTTTGTTTGTAGGCCTAATAGGTTGGGTTCCTTTTAGCCTATTAACATTGAATCTTTGTAATAAAGATAGAAATGCTTCTTTCTTATTGAGGTTTCAAGCGCTTTATAGAATTTAAGGATTGTTTTCTATTGTCCTTTAGCTTTGCTACCCTATACTTCCTTTTATTCTTTAATATAAGCTTCTTTTGGTTTCAACCAGAACAAAGTTTTTTTCTTCTTTAGAGGATTTCAAATAAAATGTAAGAAATCCTTCATAAAAAATAGAGATAAAGGAAGAGAATGATGGGGAAAATTGATGCTCAGTGATGATGATACTTACCATTGCTAGGATTCAAGTTGGAAGTATGAATTATGCTTTAAATATAAAAATGTCTACTTCAATGAAAAAATAAAACCAAAGTAAAAAGGTTTAAATATTTTTAGGTTTGAACTATCGTAAACCTTAAATTTAAAGAACTGTTTTCATCTATATTATTTTTATATCTTTTTTTAATAAGATCAAAGTGAATTTATATATAAAGATTATATCTCAACTTAGAGTTTTTACATAAAAATATATCTTAATTTAAAATTTTAAAACAATAAATTATTGCCATATCTAATTTTCAGCATTCATAAAGCTATAAATCTTTTTGTCAGATGCTAATATACTACAAAATTCACCTAAATGTAGTGTGTAGTTTTTGTCATTTTATTATTGACTTAAGCTAAGAGATTAAAAAATCTTGTTAGTTGTAAAAAATGAGAAGCTTGAAATTGTGGATGTTGGAAAAATTAGGCGAGTAGGATCATAATCAAATTAAGATTAAAAGAAATATAATTTAATTATTATGAGTAAAAAGATAAAGAGGTTACAATACAAATATTCACCAACTATAAGTGATCAATATTAATTTATAACTTAGAACATAAAAAATTAAAATTCCAAAAGCCTTACTCTTAGTACTTGAATTTATTTCTCGATAAATGAAACAAAAGGATGGAAAATTTTTTATGAGTGCATCAAAATAATTATAACCATACATTTTAATTTGTTATAATTATCTTACATTGTAGTACTTATTTTGTATAATAAATTATTTATCTATATATAGACATTTTATAAATAATATCTAGGTTATTCTAATGTAAAACACATTCTAATATTTAACTTTGTATAAAAATTGTTAATCTTCATCTAGATGTTTTATGAATAATATCTAGATTCTTCTAATGTGAATAATATCTAGATTTTTATAGCATTTTAAGATTTGATTAAGAACCAACCAATCTTCATACTACCTTGTCATTTTCATGTTTTCATGAGGATTAAAACCACGTAAACTTGTCAATGTTGACTATTTTTTTTTATAAATATGCATTTTATCTTTTATATGAACTTTTTATATATCCATGGTCCCTTCTTTAACTTTCTCATGCATAAAATAAAATTAAACTTGCATGTTCTTGGTCTTAAAATGACAAGTTGGATTTCTGACTAAATGCAAGGCACTGTAACTAATACAAAATAACGTAATCTTCTATTATCTGTACTCGAGTTCTTTTGACTCCGATTTCAACCATACTACTTTTTTATTAGCTTGTATATTTTCTATATATTTCACTTTTGTTGTTGATGTAGCCATATATGACTTTAACTTTGAAACCTGACTTACAACCACGTAAGTAAGCATGAACACATAACCTATAGTGAATTTTTTTTAACTAAAATCACTTATATAATCATAACCAATATATCTTTTGAAAATAAAGTTTGAGACTCTATATTGTATTGCAACATCAAAGGTCCCCTTAATGTATCTTAGAATCCTTTTTATAATATTAGAATGCTCTCTACTGGGATTTGCTATATAGTGAGTAACTGCTCCCACTACAGGTGCATTGTTTGATCTTAAACAAATTATGGCAAATATTAAGCTCCTCATTACAAATGCATACACTACTTAAGACATCTATATTCTCTCACCTTTACTGCTAGGGCTCATACTAAAGGATAACTTGAAATTAACAAGAAGAATGGTAGATATTAACATATACTTTTGCATATTATAATATTGAAAAACTTCTTTATTAAGTTCATTTAAGACGGGCAACTATTTTCATTATTTCTATCTTAGTGAATTTTTATTCCTAAAATATTTTTTCTAGCTCCAATTCTTTTATTTCAAAATTTCTAGCTAACTATATCTTCAACTATTTACAATAATCTTTGCTAGGGCTAAAAACTAATATGTCGTCTAGATACAACAATAGATAATAAAACCATTATCTCCAAATCTCTTAAAATATGCTTAAAGGTCTATATTAAATTTTATGTATTTAAGACTAATGACATAAAGAAATCAAATTTGTTATAGCAACATTTCGGTGCTTGTTTAAGACTATATAGTGATTTCAACTTGCAAATTAAGTTCTATTTTTCCTCTTCTTGAAAACCTTCTTATTTGAGCATCTAATTTCTTCTTTAAGATCTTTAAGCAGAAAAATAGTTCCCACATCTAGTTATTCTAGATATAAGTTAAAAATAACACAAATTTTTGGAACTACTATGACTATAATAAGTCAGATAATATGGAAATTTATTTTATTGAAATAAATTCCTTCTTTTTGAGCACATATTTTCACTAACAATCTAACGCAATATCGCTTTATTTGTTCATCACCATTATGCTAGTATCTTTAAGACTTATTTACTACTAATTGGCTTCCTTCCATCTGGTAACGATATGCATTTCTAAGTTTTATTTTTATTAAAAACTTCAATATCTTATACTATTGTTGCCATGAACTAAGAGATATTTTAATTATTAAGTGCCTCATAGAATTTTTTCTATATTAAAATCTAGTATGCTATATTTTCCCCTATCATATAAAGTGAGGATCAATATGATGGTCTTTTTGTGCAATCTTATTGATAACCTTCTAAAATTTTAAACTCAATTAGTTTTTGTACATCTTGTGTTGATGTTGCTTTAAAAAGAAGTTTATAATTTCTTTTTTACTTGTATAGCAATCATTACACTTCCTTATGAAGAATTTTTGTCTTCTTCTTTCTTTAGTAACTTATCTTTTATAAAAGTGACGTGTTTACTAAAGATAACTTTGTAGACAATGAAATCTCATAGGCGATTCTCCTTCACTATGTCAGTACATTCTAAGAATATTAAATTTTAGATCCAATTTTATAGTTTCTTTGGCATTATACATATCTTATAAATTACTTCTAAATATATAGAGGTTAGAATGATCCATTGGTTTCCTAATCCATATAGCTATTAATTTCTTTAACTTAATTGTAGTTGATGGAACCTGATTCATCATATATCGGGCGAGATTGATTACTTATACCTATAAAGCCTTAGGTTTACAACTCTTAACATTGTTCTTGTTCTTTTTAATATATTTTTATTCATCTATTCTGCTATAAGTGTATGCAACAATAAATTATCTTTTGATTCTTTCTTGCTTACATAATGGATCAAATTCACTACTAGTATATTCTTCTATATTATTCATCCTTAAATACTTAATTTTTATTAGAATCAAGTTCCATACTTGCTTTAAAAACTTTGAAGATTGAGAACACATATACTTTCTTCTTGATAGGCTACACCCTATAGCTTATGGAATAATCATTAATGAAATAGATAAGGGCCTTTTTTCTAACTATGGATAAAACTACTGTTTGCCACATATCATCGTAAAAAATTTAAAAAAACAACCTTAATTCTTGAATTTGATATGTTAAATTTTACATTGTTGTTTATTACAAAGATTAGTAATACTTTTGTAAGCCTAAGGAGTAAGAAAGGGTAGTAATACTAATACCTTTGTAAGCCTTGGGTGTAGCTTTTGCTCAACAAAGATCTTCATTCCTTTTTTAAATGTATGTGATAAGTCCTTAATTGATTATGAAATTATTCCATAATACTTAGTGATTAATGACATGAAATTGCTTAAGATACTTACTTTGACTCAAATGTGATTTTATGTACAATTTGAAAGCAAAGAAGTTAAAGTGAGTCGAAAGTACAATATTTGGGTCATTTTTTGAAGATTAATTTTCACTTTTCTTTATAGAACAAGAATAAGAAAATTAAAAAAAGAAGAAGATAAGAAAAATGAAAAATACAAAGAAGAAGAATCACTCACTCACGACATCCATGCAAGACAGTGATTTAATTGACAATATTTTTAATGGACAACACATGTTGGAAGTATAATGAAGTAGAAAATCAAAACTTACATGCATGTTTTTGCATGTAAGAACTTGAATTAATGGTAGCACAACAAAGGATTATCTACGGTAGAGTTTAATGGATAATGGAGAGCTAAAATTGTAATATCCCATTCCCATATTAAGAGTTAAAACCTAAAAATACGGTACATGTGAGATCAATTAGAGATTAGAAAATTACATTTTATGCCTATGCTTAATGTTAGCATATACGTATGTGAAAATAAATTTTGCACACATTAAAATGACTGTACATGCATTCATTGACATATTCTAGATATAATTGATTTATATATGTGGAATGTGTTTTTTTTAATTGAGAATTGTGGTTTATATATATAAAAAATTGATGTGGAGAGGATAAATTACTGGATTAGAATTTTTGGTGAATCTTAGGAAATTTTCAAAAATATTGAGTATTATTGGACTAGGAAAAAATGCCAAGTGGTAAGTAAATTGATGGAAGGAAATAGAAATGGGTTAAATGGTATTGGAGAAATTTTATAGATGACTTTAGAATTTGGTAGAAAATGACTTTGTAAATTTAGAGACAATTGGAATAAAAAGATGGGAGTTATGAGACTAGTTCAATAAGAACTAGTTAGTTGGGAAACTAGCTAAGGAATATAGAAATTGTACAAGTGTCTAAGTCTAAAATCATGTTTTTCTTAGCTTTGAAGGATCACGTACAGTACTCTTGTCTTTATCTTTTTCGTAGCTTTCTTCTTCAAATTTATTTAGTTATATAGAGTTTTTCATCAAATCTCCATCAGATTCAAATTTTGTTTTCTTCAAATTTTTCCTACTCCCAAATTCTATTTCCTTTCTTTTGCCTCAAGAAAAACCAAAACTTGTTAACTTGTACAATGGTGCACGTAGGTCAATGAGACTTAAGGTTTCTGGAGATTTTGAAGATATTAGAGCTTTAAACAGTAAGCTTGTTATAGTTCTTTATTTCCATATAAGATGAAGCATGCATCACGTTAGTTCATAGTTAAATGGTTAGGAAATAGTGATATACATATTGTTGAAAAGTGAGTGAGGAAATTTTGGGTATGATGTATGTGTTGTTCTGCATATTTGATGATCGATATATTATAAGATGTTGTTGAAATGATTTTTGAGTTAGTAAAAATCATTGAAAGCATGTATAGGGAGAGTGCAAAAATTATGAAAAGTTGATATGTGTATACTTTGTTTTCATGGTTTTTGTGAAATTTTGGATGTTTTTAAAAATAAATTAAAAAAGAGTTCAGAGTTAAGGAAAAGATGTTAGATGATGATTGGATAAGAGAAAGATAGATTTTAGAGAAGAAATTGGAGAATGGGCAGAAAATGAAAATGTAGAAACATGACAATGAAGGAATGCAAAAAACGTGAAATATATGTGTGGGTGTGATTTTCTGTTTTTGATTGATGACTATGAAAAATGATTGATTTTGAAACTTTTTGTGAATGTTTAGAGCATAATAGAAGTCAAAAATAGAGGTTGAAATAAGTTAGAAATGGTTTAATTGAAAGAAAAGAAGAAGAAGAGAAGAAGAGAAAACAGTAGAGTTAGTAAGAAGGAGAACTATGATCGTGCAACGAAGTCAAAAGACTCAAGATCATGCTAGAGCACAATCGTGACTTTGAGTGGAAACTATAAGCACAATTGCGACTTCTGTGGCTGGAGAAAATTGAACATCCTTCAGTATTTTGACCGTTTCTCTTGTTCACTGTGAATAAAATATGAAAATGTGGATTTATTGATTTTTCAGATCTGAAGATCATTATGTTATAAGTTAGTGTAGAAATAATTTTTGGAGTTGAAAGATCATAAAAAACATGTTTAACTAGGTATAGAAACTTGTTGAAGAAAACAGAAGTGGGGACTCTGTTTTCACTATACATATATATACATATACATATACGTGAGTTTTGAGCATTTTAGAGATGATACAAGAATGAATTTAGAGTTACAAAATAGGTACATGTTGATGTTTGGGAATGAATATTGAATGATTTAAAATGAAATTTTGAGGAAAAATGAAGAATGTGGAGAAAATAATTGCGCAGAAAAATGAAGAGAGAGAAAAACAATATGCAGCAATTATGAAGACGACATGCGTGAATGATTTTTTTTGTTTTGATGATTTTATTTTAAACTTGGATTTTTGGAGTTTGTTTATGAATGTTGAGTATAGTGAGAGTAAAAAAATGAAGAGAAAATGGAAGTAAAATCAGATTAGAAAAAAAATGATAGATAGAGAAATAGATGAACAACATGCTGAAAAGTCAAGACAATTGGAGAATTTCTGATTTTTGAAGTTAGATGTTAATTCTTGATTTTTGATATGTTTTGAATATGTTGGGTTGCATGGAAGATGAAATTGGAGAGAAAATAAGTTAGAGAAGTTGATTAAAAAGAAAAGTAAGAACAAGAAAATTTTTCAGACGTTTGGTAGGAGAAGAAGAATCACGATCGTGAAGGTGAGTGAAAACTTGCAATCTTGCTCATGCATGATCACGAGTTTTGGGTTTTAGTTGCAAACTCGTGATCGTGCAGATGCATGATCCCGACCACCTTGGTTTGTAAAAACTTCAAACACCCTTCGGTAATTTGGTTATATCTCCTTCTCCCGACCTCCAAATGACATGGAACTTGAACCATTAGACTCAAAACGTGTTGTCTTACATCTCCACCAAAAATTATAGCCATATGAAATCAATTGAGAGAGATTGAGTGATAAATTTCGGAAGAAATTGATGAGAAATTCTGGAAAATTGATGATTGGAGTATTTTCATTAAACTTATTTCAGTATTTTGAAGATTTCTTGTTCTATAGTTATCTGAATTAAATGATTTTTAATTTGGAATAAACTAGAAACATAGGACTACAAATTTCCTAAAGAGATTGAATTTTATCCTGTCTCTAGAATTCCATATTTTGAACTAAAGTTTAGTACAAAATGCTATTTAAAATTTTGAACAATCCAAATTTAATGATTTTGATGTCGTTAGAAACTTAAGAGATAGGAAAACAATTTTTTAGAAGAAAATTTCTCAAATCACTTCATTTTCCTTGTCATAATGATCATGCAACAATTGACCCAAAGGTCTGGAATTTTGGAGATATTATGAGAAGAAATGAGAATTTGGATCTTGTAAGATCATATAATTAGTAAATGAATTGTTGTTATCAAAGTACCAAAGGTATGAGTTTATTGGAAATAAAGATATCCATATGATTGTAGTTGTGATTCAAAGAATATGAGTAACGGGTATGAAGTTAAAGTGAATGAGAAAATGTTATTGTGAGAGCAAATAATGTTGAGAATGAAGTGATGAGTAATTGAGTTATAAAATGAAAATGTGGATATAGTGTGAAATCTAATAAGATGCCCGGGATTATCATTGAACATGCGTCATACATTACTCACATATATGTTGAAAACTGAATGTTATGTGATTGTGCAATTATTAATAATGTGTGTGCAACGTGCGTATTGCTTAATTTTGATTTGCATGATAAACATCCACATTCAGACGTTTCAGATCTAGGAAGCAAATGCTAATCTGGAGCGTATTGTGAGTAAATCTAGATGGTCTTACTTTATTTTTTGTTTTTTTAAGTTATGAATTGAGTGATTCTGAATTAGATACGAATGTGATTTGATTGTGTGATTCTAGAAACTGGAGGTTCAAGGTTTCTGAACATGATGAAATAAGTGCTTCCAAATGTGATCTTTGAATGTAGGACCTAGTTCCGAAGAAACATGCGAATATGCATATGATTGAAAAAGTATTACTCAACAATGATGTTGAATGTCAAACTTTGGGTCCAATGGAAAATGTGAATTGAATGTGAAATATGTAAACATGTGACCGATTGAGCATATGATATGTGATGCATTCCATTACATTAACACATGAAACATAAAGGTGGTTGTGACCAGAGTAGACGCTGAAAAAGAGCTTAAAGCTCAGATTGTGAAAAAAGAGCTTAAATCTCAGAATGTGTACAAAAGCTAAATGCTCACTATGTAAAATGGTCCCGGTATCCCTAACGGATACAAGATAGTTATTAATGAGCCTGGTATCCACAACAGATATGAGACAGTTTGGGCATTTCGTCAGGACAAAGTAACAAATGAAAAATAAATCTCATGTGCAATGCATATATATGACATGAATGATTATAATGCGTTGAATGTAAAATGTGAAATGATTGATCAAGTGTATAGGATTAAATGTGATTATTATATAAATGATGTGAATTATGTGTTATGTGACTGGGTGAGCCATCAAGGATGGTCACTCACTGAGTTCATAAAACTCACCCAAAATTTGCAATATTTTTTAGGCTCAAAAGAGTTACCCTAATGGACAAATAAGAGTATAACCACTTCATTCAAGTAAGAGGTAGAACTTGGGATCATTTTGCATCTATATTTGTATTTTTTATTTTTGTATAAAATTATATATTCCACAATTTCAGTACAATATGTATTCAAATATTTTCATTTGTAATAACTGGTGAAATTCGGAAATGTTTTGTAAAAGGGATTGATGAAAGTGTAATGATGATTGTGAGTGCTTTGTATCTGAAATGGGCCCTATAAATAAATGAAATTCTGACGATATGAAAAATGTTGGTAACACTTGTCAATGAAAAATATTTATGAAATAAAATGGGCCCAATTTGATGATTGATTTTTGCATACATGTGTATTATTTAAAAAAATTTGTAACAAGATTTTATTGACTGAGTGCGTTAGCATGCCACCCTCATGGGGCACGTATCTAGATATCACTCAGGATGTCGAGTACGTATCTTGCCATAGTGGGGTCCTAAAAAAATGCTGCAGCAGATGGGGAGCAAAGACCAAAACCATAATGCACTAGCTGGGAGGCAAGGAGTAGTAAAACAGCAATACAGTGAGAACAAAACGCCAGCAGAAGAAGAAAACAAAGTTGGGCCAACATGCAAGCAACATGTGTGTTTCATGCTCATACACTTTGAACCAAAACGACACAGTCAAAGGAAGCAGTACATGATGAAATGACAAAACAAAAAATGATGCACTTATATTTTCTTATATTTTTATACTTTTGTACTTAGTTTTTATTCTCATTTGATGTCTAAATCATATGACTTACATTGATTTTAACGTTTTAGGTGTTTTTGGCATCAAGTGAGGAAAACTATGCCAAGGAGGGAGATTTAGGACTTTTGGATGTCATTTTTAGAATGAGAAGGACGAAGTATCCCAAGGTGACCAAAGTTAGTACGATTAGGATTCCCCAAATCCTAATGCAACTAGGATTTCCTGTTCTGGAGAGAATCTAGCAAAACGAGAATCAGGAAATAAACTTGGGAAGGGATAGTGAAATCCTAATCCTAAAAGGATTAGAAATCCTACTTGGACAAGGAATCCTACTTTAACTAGGATTTCTACATTTCAGAAGATTCCTATTTGCCATTGCGAGAAATGGATCTAGGAACAATCTATACGGTTAGGGGATATGTAGATTGGGATAAACGAAGATCCTTACTTTTTAGGAGAATTGATGAGATGGCAGCACTTGATTGGTACACTTGGATGACACTTGGCATCCGGTTAGCATGCTATGTCACCTACCACGTTAGCATCTTGGGACACATGATGCCTACATAAAAGCACGTGTGGACTCCCACTTAAGCCCTAGGAAGCATGTTTGACCTAGAGGGAAGCTTCTAAAAGATCCTAATTCTACAAGGAAAGAAAAGACCTACTTCTACTTAGAAAAGAAATCCTTTTCTACAAGGAAAGAAAGTCCTACTTCTATCTTCTACAAGGAAAGAAAGACCTACTTCTACTTGGAAAAGAAATCCTTTCCTATAAGGATTTGATCATCATACCTCCTCCAATATAAATAGGGTCCTTTATTTTCTCTCTTTTCTTTGAAATTGAATCTGTCTTCTTCTCTTTCTCTCTTCTACGTTCTCTCTTTTTCTCTCTTGGTAGAACCCTAGCTTTATTTTCTCTTCTTCTTCTTCTTATACCCAAATTCTGCACTATATTTTCTATAATGATTTTTAACTTTGTTTTAATTAAAATCATGAACTAAATTCTCTTTTCCAACTGTTGAGGCTATTAGCTAAATTCATGGTTATTTTTATGAGAAGCATGCACAGATAATTGATGAATATATGATTGGAAATTTGTGCTCTTAATTTGGACATGATTGTCAAATTATGCATATAGATTTGAAGTCATGAATTTGAATTTTGCATGAATAATTTGTATGATATCTGCTTAATTTAATTGCTGGGCAATAAATTAATTAAGTTAAGTAGCAACAACTAATTAAAATTGATTCTTGTATATAGGTTTTAATTAGTTGGATCAAGACATAGGTTAATTTTATGCATGCTAGCTTTCTTGAAAATTAACTTAGGATCATTAGACTTGATTTTGATCTTAATGCTTTTGTTATTGTGTTGTTCGTTTGGATTAATTCATTATCAAGAAGCTTTTGCATGTCATGCTTATTTTGAATGCATCTATCTTTGCTTGATGAACCCTAATTTTCCAATCTAAGAAATAATTCATTTTCAATGATTAAAAGCAACCTAAGGATTTAGTGAAAACATTTGCAATTGATGTCTAATTAATCTGAACTTTTTACTCAAATTTTCTTAACAACTTCTCTTTGGAAAACTTTCAACTTTATTTTAATTTTCAGAACTTAAATCACGTCTTCTTCTTTCTTTTCTTGTTTACTTTTAACACAAGCAAACAAATGCCCCATTCTTGTCCTATTGTGTCACGTAATCTAGCATTAGTTCATGCATAACATTCACGCATACTTTGCTTGAAAGTAAAAAACTCTTCCCTATGTTTTGGTCTCTATGGGACGATACCCTTGCTTCACTATACTACAGATAAACCTAAGTAGGGGATTAAATTTGTAGACTAATGACAACTTATCAAATTTTTGGGGTATTAATTTCATGGGTCCTTTTTCCTCTTCTTATGGCTATCTTTATATCTTGCTTGCTGTGGATTATGTATCTAAATGGATTGAGGCTATTCCTACTAGAACTAATGATGCTAAGGTTGTTGTTGGATTTGTTAAGGCTAACATCTTTGATAGGTTTGGCATTCCTAAAACAATAATCAGTGATAGGGGGAACCACTTTTGTAACCAATCCTTTGAGGCCATGATGAAGAAGTACAACATTTTTTATAGAACTAGGACATCATACCATCCTTAAACAAATGGCCAAGCTAAAGTCTCCAACCATGAGATCAAGTCTATCTTGGAGAAGACTGTGCAACCTAATCAAAAGGATTGGAGTCTTAGATTGGGAGATGCATTGTGGGCTTATAAAACATCTTACAACACCCCTTTAGGAATGTCACCCTTTAGTATGGTTTATGGAAAAGCTTGTCACCTTTTAGTAGAACTTGAGCACAAAGCGTTTTGGGGCATTAAGAAATGTAACTTGAATTATCATGAGTTTGGAAATTTTAGGAAATTACAATTGTAAGAGTTGGAGAAGATAAGTAATGACGCCTAAGAGAACATGAGGATTTACAAAAGAAGTCAATGGCAGTCCATGACAAGATGATTAGTAGGAAGGAGTTTCATGTGGGCAAAAAGTTCTTCTCTACCAGTCATACCTTTGCCTCTTCCTATGTGAACTTTGATTTTGTTGGATCAGACCTTTTATTGTTACACATGTTTTTTTTTTATTATGGTGCAGTTGAGGTTGAGAGCATTGATACAAGCAAGAGGTTCATAATCAATGGCCATAGGTAGAAGCCTTTCCTTGAAAGTTTCAATCTACCTTAGAGGAGATGCACTTTGTCGAGCCTGTCTATGAGGAGTGAGGAGCATTAACATGACATCGAGCCAGCAATGTTAAACAAAAGCGCTGAATGAGAGGTAACCCATCATATAAAAACTAAATTTGATTTCTATTCCCTTTCTTTTTCTCTTTATGTTTTTCATCATCATCATCTTCTTCTCAGAATTTCTTTTTTTTTTTGTGTTTTGAGGGTGTTCTTATCTTCTCTTCTTTATTTGATTTCAACATTAAGGACAATGTTGTGTTTATATGTGTGTGTGTGTGTTGGTTCAAATATTTTCTTGATTTTCGTGCTTTAATGTGATGCACCTTTGCTCTTGCTTGAACTTGAAGGTTTTCACTTGTACTTGCATGCTTTATTCCAAAACCTTTAATATTGAAAAAATTTTCAAAAAATTCAAAAAGATTTTCTATTTTTTCATGTTTTTCATCTTAAATGTTTGGTTTTGTCTTTTTATCTCCCAATGATTGATAAGAATATGAATGTTACAGATGAGAATTAATCTGTGATTTTTAAATCATAAATTTGATGAATGTGTTTTTATGTAAGTTCTAATCATGATGGTATTTAGACTGACCTTGAAACTACACTATGTTGACTTAATAGATGATTGTCCCATGTGAGCTTTTGAACTATTAACATGTCTCTTTGATGTGTGATTTCATTCAATGCTTTGTATCTCTAGAACTTGCTTCATATCTTGTTGATACTACATTTATGCATGTATTACATAAATATGATAAAGGCCCCTAGGATTTTAAACCACGTAACCAAAAAGCCAACCTAAAGCATGTTGACCACTTAAGCTTATTACCTATTCTTTGCTTTACCCATGTTTAACTTAGCTTGTTCTTATTTCACTTATCTTTCCAGCCCTTATCATGGTTAGTAAAGCACGCTTTTGTTGAGTTAAACTTGAGGAGGTTGCGTATGTTTGGTTATCTGTGGTATATGATTTGTTTTGAGCTTAATTATTAAGGGGGAGTTAAACCACGTAACCAAAAAGCCAACCTAAAGCATGTTGACCACTTAAGCTTATTACCTATTCTTTGCTTTACCCATGTTTAACTTAGCTTGTTCTTATTTCACTTATCTTTCCAGCCCTTATCATGGTTAGTAAAGCACGCTTTTGTTGAGTTAAACTTGAGGAGGTTGCGTATGTTTGGTTATCTGTGGTATATGATTTGTTTTGTGCTTAATTATTAAGGGGGAGTATTCGGCCAAAAAAAACCAAAAAGGATTGAGGCCGAGAGTAAAAGTAAAAGAAAAGAATTCCCCACATGATTTTCTTGTTTAATATTATTGGGATTGAAAGTTCAAATGAAAAGTTGAGTTGTACTTGATTATTTGATGTTATGCATGGTGCGCGACATGTATGTCATTGATTATTTTTATGCTCTGCTTTCTTTGATACTTAACATTTTCTTACCTTTATTTTACCCTACCCTTAGCCTAACCAACTTACATCCTTGTTAAGACCTTTTGATTTGTGTTGTGCATGTATATTTAGTATTATACTCGAGATTGAAGAGCAAGTATATGGTAGAGCATTGCATTGTTTGAATTTATGAGAGTTAAACACATATGAACCTTAAACACTTTGAATGTTAGAGAGTATAACAATGAGAAGACCTATTATTTTGACATTGTCTAGATTTCCTCTAAGTATTATATGCTATCTTTCTTGGTTCTTACATTTAGTGTAAGTTCATTAGTTTTATGGATTGAATGTCACGAGTTCCTTTTTATTTATGATGCTTGCACTTCTTTGATGTTGTTGGGAGGTTGGGAGAAAAGCTATAACACTTAAGAAAAGTTTCCTTGCATTTGCATACACATTTTCCTTTGTTTTTGCATCCACACTAGTGTTTTGCATATCACGACTTTTCCTTAGTATATTTCTTTTGTCTTTCTTTCTTTTTTCCTTACTCGAGGATGCGCAAGAGCTAAGTGTAGGGGAATTTGATGCACTCATATTTTCTTATCTTTTTATACTTTTGCACTTAGTTTTTATTCTCATTTGATGTCTAAATCATGTGACTTACATTGATTTTAATGTTTTAGGTGTTTTTGGTATCAAGTGAGGAAAATTATGCTAAGGAGGGAGATTTAGGACTTTTGGATGTCATTTTTAGAATGAGGAGGTTGAAATACCCCAAGGTGACCAAAGTTGCATAAATCCTAATCCTAACCCCAATTCTAATGCAACTAGGATTTCCTATTTTGAAGAGAATCTATCAAAATGAGAATCAGGAGCTAAACCTAGCGAGGGATGGTGAAATCCTAATCCCAAAAGGATTAGAAATCCTACTCGTACAGGGAATCCTACTTCAACTAAGATTTCTACATTTCAGAAAATTCTTGTTCGTTGCTGTGAGAAATGGATCCAGGAATAATCCAAACAGTCAGGGGACATATAGATGGAGAGAAATGAAGATCTTTTCTTTTTAGGAGAAGTGATGAGATGACAACACCTAATTAGTATATGTGGATGACATTTGATGTCCGGTCAGCATGCCATGTCACCTACCACGTTAGCATTTTGAGACATATGGTGCCTACATGATAGCATGAATGGACTGACACTTAAGACCTAGGAAGCATGTTTGACCTTGAGGGAAGTTTCTGGAAGATCCTAACTCTACAAGGAAAGAAAATACCCATTTCTACTTGGAAAAGAAATCCTCTTCTATAAGGAAAGAAAGACCTACTTCTACTTGGAAACAAAATCCTTTCCTATAAAGATTTGATGACAATACCCCTCTAATATAAATAGGATCCTTTAGTATTAGTTTTTTTAGGGGGGTGGAATGGGATGGGGTGGTTCACGTGTTCTCTCTTTTCTTTGAATTTGAATATCTCTTCTTCTCTTTCTCTCTCCTACGTTCTCTCTTTCTCTCTCTAGGTAAAACCCTAGTTTTATTTTTCTCTTCTTCTTATATACAAATTCTGCACTATGTTTTCTACGATGATTTTTAACTTTGTTTTAATTAAAATCATGAACTAAATTCTCTTTTATAATTGTTGACGCTATTAGCTAAATTCATGGTTGTTTTTATGAGAAGCATGTGCATATAATTGACGAATCTATAATTGGAAATTTATGCTTTTGATTTGGACATTATTGCTGAATTATGCAGGTGAATTTGAAGTCATGAATTCAAATTTTGCACGAATAATTGATATGCTATTTGATTAATTTAATTGCTGGACAATAAATTGATTAGGTTAAGTAGCAGCAATTAATTAAAACTAAATCTTGTATGTAGGTTTTAATTAGTTAGATCATGATATAGGTTAATTTTATGCATGTTAGCTTTCTTGAAAATTAATTTAGGATCAGTAGACTTGATTTTGATCTTAATGCTCTTGTTAATATGTTGACCATGCTAGTTTTGGATTAATGCATTAACCAGAAGATTTTGCATATCATGCTTGTTTTGAATGCATCTATCTTTGCTTGATGAACCCTAATTTTCTAATCTAAAAAAATTCCTTTTTAATGATTAAAAACAACCTAAGGATTTAGTGAAAACCTTTGCAATTAGTCTATAATTAATATGAACTTTTTACTCAAATTTTCTTCGCAATTTCTCTCTTGAAAACTTTCAACTTTATTTTAATTTCCTGAACTTAACTAAATTATCTTCTTCTTTTTTTCTTGTTTACTTTTAACACAAGCAAACAAATCCCCCAATCTTGTCCTATTGTGTCATGTAATCTAGCATTAGTTCATGCATAACATTCACGCATACTTTGCTTGAAAGTAAAAAATCTTTCTTGTGTTTTGATCTATATGGGACGATACCTTTGCTTCCCTGTACTACAAATCAACCTAAGTAGGGGATTAAATTTGTAGACTAACGACAACTTATCAAGCAGTTGGAGGTATGGACCAAAATGACATGCAAGTGGGCGTACAACCAAGCTAGCTAGGAGGTCAAAATGTGCAACATAATGGAAAGCGAGAGCAGCAAAACTCACAGCCCAAAGGAAAAAAAAACGCAAGAGTGGCAAGGGTTTTAAATAAGTGAACAATAAATTGGACCAACAATTAATTATAAAAAAAGAGAGTACCATAAGTTAGACAGAAAATAAGACAAAAAGAAAGGGGCTGTTAGTAAGAAGGGTTTCAGCTGGGTTATTTCAATGGGGGCTGAAGCATTTTTTTAGGAGAGATCCATGAAAGTCTAGACATCTTGACGCCAATTCAGAGGTGAAATCGACGTCGACAACTCGGGTTAAGTGTATTTCACTATTTTTGTTGTTTCTTTCTTTCATTAGAAATTGATTTTGTTATCCTATGTTAATTAATTTGAGTTTTATGTATGGATAATCGTATTCTCGATATTATTAGGTTATTTTTGTATGAACCTATTAGGTATTTTGAAAAGATGATTTTAATGCGTTCATTGAATCGTTTATTTGTGAACCCATTGCTAGAATTTTGATATAATCTGCAATTGTTATGTTTGAATTCATGTTTAGCAACTAATGATTTGTAATCATTAGGGATTACATAATCTAAGTTAAATGACGTATTGTATGTGGTTATTTCCTTGATTAATCAATTTTTTTAATTCGTAACACTACTATCCAATTGAATCTAGAGATTGTATCCTAGGTTATTCGGTAGCTAAGTTTAATTAATGATCGTATCATGATTAAACATCACATAAGGAAAAACTCAGGTTAACTATTAAACCATGATTAATAGTTGCTAGGAGAGTTTTAAGAACAACAAATCAATTAAATATGTTTAATTAGTGTGTAGGTTGAGATTGAGCTAAAGAACCAAGTTCCTATTGAATTCTCCACTTTATCATTTTTCACATATTTTCTTTAATTTGTTTTTATTAGTTAAGTTTTATTTTATTTTCTTGTTTCAAAAATCCTCCTAAACCTAAACACCTATTATTTTGATTTCAATAACTAAACACACTCTCTCTATGGAATCAACTTAGATTCAATACTGTTATAGTAATAGTCTAGTTTTTATTTTGACTAGCGTTACGACGCATTGTCAATTTTGGCACTGTCATCAGGCAGTGTAGTGTTTTAGTTTTTGTTTGTGATTTTAATTGATGTTTTGTATATATTTGTTTGTAATTGGTTTCTTTTCAGTTATTTCTTGATTGTTTCATTTTCTATCTCATGTTTGTGATTTAAAAACAAAAAATAAAAAATGGACGAAAATAAGTTTTCTTTAACTCTTGCTCTCAATCATATAACCAAGGTTGGATTGTTTAACCAAACATTAGTTATGGATGGGATAATCAACAAAGTTACTTCTATGATAACTTGCAGGATATAGCAATTCCCGTATTGACCAAAAAAATTTTAATCACGATTTAGGTACATCTCTGGAAAAATTGATTAATATTATGATTGCTAATACTTTAAAAATCTAGCAGGATATATAATAGTAGTTTTAGTAGTTCCAACACAAATTAAAGTAGCAACTTCAAAAAGATATACAACAACTCCGCTAGGATACAACATATAGACTTCATAATGTAGTAAGCCAAATAGATGAGATGGCGACGAGGATCGACTGGCTAGAATCATAAATGAAAGAGGAGCAGCCATATCAAACCGAGGTGTACCCAATAGATATTAGTGCAAAAAACTTGCAGAGTGATGATGAGCTTGAGAATTTTGAGAGCAATAGTTAAGTAATTGCTTGTGTTGAAGAAGTAGAGGAGGAGCTTAAAGGAAAATATTACACATCATTTTGGCTCAAAGGTAAGTATTGAGTTTGTAATTATTTTTTAGACTAATCCTTCACCTTTACCTAGTAGGTTGGAAGAATTAAAGAAGGAGAAAAAGGCGAATAGTCATTCGAATTATTTCAAGAGAGCGAGGACTTAATAGAGATGAAGAATTTGAAGATATGGAAGACACTAGAGGTGAATGATTATCAACCAAGGTCCTATCTAGAAGAATCTCACATGGAGGAATTGCATGTGCCATCAGAAGATCATAATTTTCTCATGTGAGGAGAAAAAGGAGTCGAGTTAGTGACACTAAACAAAGACACTTCTTGAGAGGCAACTTACGGGAAGTAAATTTCTCTTCCTTTACTTTTTCACATTAGTTTTTTTTATGTATGTGTGTTGTTGAAATTGTTTGTTTTACTTGTTTTAAGTTTTCAATCAAAATGAGAGAGAATAAAACAACAAAACAAACATTTTCTTTTTTGTTGTTGATTCTAAGACTATATAGTCATGATTTGAGTGTGAATTGACTAGATAATTTCATAGCAACTTTAGTATGTACTTTTATTCTTGTGATTGATCGATGTGCATTATCTTTAGAGGAGTAGTGACTAGTAGTAGACAAAGCCTGTGAAAATTTAAGCCTTATTAGACTGACACATTCATATTAGTCTTATTGTCATAGGATAACGTGTGACCTTCATGATATGTACATCCTGATTTTGCCTTGAATTTCTATTCGAGACCACATTTTTATCACATGACATAGATATGATATGCATTTTTTGCTTTTCTGAACTACATTAGTCGAATAACCTACCTATTATATGATTTTCCTTTTTGATAAGCCCTCTTGAGCTTTATTTGCCTTTTCTTTATGTATTAGCCATATGACATGCTTTAACCTAATCAAATATCCTTCCTAAGCCTTAAAGCTAGTGAAACATTTGTTGATTGTTGAGTTTGTGAATATACAAAAGTATAAGTGTAGGGGTATGCATATGTGTGGGTTGATTATAATGTTAGAATAATATTTTATGCCTTATCATTGAAATTCCTATATTAATGTAGTTTATTTTAATTTTATAAGAGAAATAAAAAGAAACGGAAATAAAGAAACCAAAAAGAAAAGAAAAAAGAAAAAAAGAAAGAAAGAAAAAGAAAAAGAAAAATGTTTAAATAAATGTATCAAGGAGGTAGTGCATATGTGATTTGCAAGGTTATTCATACTTAATGCACCTAAATTTTTTATGCCCTAAAATTGAATATCTTTTACTTAGATTACTTGTGCTGACTTTCTTTATGTAAAAATAGAATTGTAACATTATTAAAGACTAGTTAGTTTTTAAAAAATTATTGGTTTAGTTAATGGTGAATTGATAATATGAATAAGGTAGATTTTAAAGTAAAACATTTTGTGTGACTCTATTTTATAACCTAATGATATAAACTAGGGGAATATAATTGTAAAATTATTAATGTGCTCGATCACGAAAGTGGATATTGACATCTAAAATGAATAAAGTTTTTTCATGACAAAAGAAATTATAAAATGAAATAACCTCTTACAATTTTATGGTATTTTTGTTGTTTTTTTCTTTACACTTGACAAAATTTATAAATAAAGCTAAATGAAAATTTGCAATATCATTAACATCCATTTCATTTCATTTGGTGTCATTTGTCTGTCAATTTTCCACTAACGGATGCAAGGCAGTATCTTTTGTGATAACAACTTTCATCTTCAACTTCCACATGGAAAAATTATTTAATTTCACCTAAACAATTATTGTATATGTAAGTAATATCTACTATCTTCAAAAAAGTGAATAATATCTAATTTTTTTTATATGAATAACCTGCTTATAGTGTAACTACAAAATATACAATAAGTAGATATAAACGCCCTAATCCAACTCTGACATCACTTTAATGATTATATAAGTAGATATAAACACCCTAATCAAGCTTTGACATCACTTTAATGATTATATAAATAAAGTAATATCACAATTCAATCAATATTCGAAGAAATATAACATATAAATATGATTACAAGCAATGATTAAAAAACTCAACTGGTTCGATTGATTAAACCATAAAAATCTTGAACCGTTCACCTTTTCGGTTTATTTTTTAACTTTTCAATTTGATTTATTTTAATAATTCTTGTTGTTAAAAATCAATCAATTTACTAATTAATTAGTCAATTTTGTAAATTAATAAATTCTTAAAAATTAAAATAAATCAATTAATATTCATTTAATAATCTCTTTTTCAATTGAAGAACAATCCCTTTTAATTATATTTTAAAATTTATTTAATTTTTAGTCAATTTTATGATAGTTTAACACTAGTTGAATCTTTTAAATCTTAAACATCTTTTCTTACTAGTTTAATTTTCGATATAATTTTTAAAACATTGATTACGAGTAAAAAAAGAAGAATCACAATATAGACAATAATTTAATTTGAAAATATTAATTTGTAGCTTGGAACTAATAAACTTGTGATCTTCATAAACTCTAGTTACAAGTGAACCAAACTAATTATAGATACACATTTCAATTTTTTATAATTAATTTGTCGACATTTATGTCACTTGCAACAAAAGGTACCCGTCTTTTATCACTTTTTGTATTATAGATTATTTATTTTATTTCAATATTTATAAAAATTAATTAGATTCTTTTAATATAAACAATATCATTTTGAATAACATTTTAATTCTTATAATGAGATGCTTTCAGCAGTCAACTTTAGGAAGGAAAAAAAATTGCTTCCTGCCTTTTGCCCCGGCCGGCTCTAGCAGCTCAAGTGATACACATTACGGGCACCTTTTGTTGCAAGTGACATAGATGTCGACCAATTGTGCTGAAGAACAACTGAAATTGCAAGCAATGTTAATTACTATGAATGGAATTATATTCTTAGGATTTATTATGCCCTTTTGAAATTTAAAAGGCCAGTTTTTATAATACAGATAATGTAGATATAACTGGTAGTATAACAAAGAGGCAAGATTAAGTCTCACGTCAGATGCTTGGCGATTCGACGTCTTTCCTTTTCAAGTTAGCCTAACATACGCTGGTATTATACTTAATTAAACATGGAACTATAGATTTCAACATTTACGAATTCTAAATTAATAGCTTTCATAAGCCTTTCCGGGTGACTCTTATCTCTTTAGAATCTGGGCAGCATTTTCTTGGGCGGGAAGATTTTTTACGTACCAGAGTTCAAAAGACTAGCTCCAGTTAACATTTCAGAAGACATCTAGGCCCAACAGTATGGATGAATCCTTAAATCTCCATGTGATGTCAACAAGTTTACAAATCTAATAATGTAGCTAGAATAAATCAAATTCCAATCATTGACACTTTGGGATCCTCGATGACATACTATGTTCAAACATTTCAACCTTCTTTGAACCCTGATTCTAAGCATAGCAACTGCTGTATGACGCTGAAAGGCCGTCTAAAGAGATTCACATTTCTCTACGTTATCAATATAGCACTGGTGAAAAATATCAGCAAAATTTTTAGGGACATAATAGTGTTTTTGGATAATCTTGTCACTTTTTGCATATACAAGAAATGTTGTCATAAAGTGCTTCTGTTGCATACATTGACTGATAAAATTGTGGACACCATTAGTCTATTTTCAAAAAATGAATGTACAGCAAATCAAGTCCCTCTTCTGACCTTATGCATAGAATCCACAATGCATCTACTGCCAAGTTTATGAATCAGATAAAGTGTTACATTTTATTCATAGGCGTACATTTGTCTCCATCTGCAGTCTATCAACGTTCTCTTGATGTGTGTAGACAATGTTACTGGTCGTGATGAAGTTCTTCCTTGCAAGTAATTCAGTGCTAGTTTACATATTGTAGCAACCGCTCTAAGTTCTGCTATGAATAAAACCAATGCCTCAATAAGCCTAATTAATAAATTAAATGCACTTGATATCTACTGGGGGTGCTCACGGAAGTATCCATAAGAATCAATGATTATGAGGAATGCTATTAAAATCTTCCGACACAAGAATCATTTGCAAAGAAAAAGTTTCATTGTTGTTTCCCGTACCTTCATGCATTGGTGTAGATCTTCTTCTCCTGTTCTAACATGAACCTGCAAAGTTGAGGTAATAAATTAGACTAAACAGTATACGAGATTACAAAGACAGTCAAATACAAGACTGAAACATCAATTATTTAGTTGAGATTACTGCTAGAGACGGTCAATTTCAAACTATAAACATGAGTAGCAGATTCGTCAGCCTATTAACTTCAAACTACATAATCCTTTCATTAACAACTGCTATAGCGCACTCGATGTGAATTAACTGGCTCATCACATCAATGCACAAAATTGAAACTGTTTCATTTCAAGTCCCTATACCTCAATGACTCGTTCATAGGATGAAATTTGATCATTTTCCAGAAGCGCCAGAATGACAACCCCTGCTGCAACTGTTGAGGGCCAGTATCTCAACTGTTCCCGATCTGATAGTGCTAGCACTGCCAGGTATACGGCCGTTTTCTCCACCTCAGTGTCAGCTCTAGAAGCTTTCAAATAGAACCTAGATACCATTGCCCCACAGTAATGGTTACCAAAAGAAATTACGAACAAAACTGAAAACAAATCTACCATTAATGATAATAATTTTAGAATTTAGAGAAACTCCTGGCGTTTTGTGCCCCAGTACACATGCAATCAGCAATCTTAGGATTTTAACGAGTGGCCGACAAAACGAAAAACGAAAAACGAAAATTACCATATGAAATTGTAAATAGTGGGAAAGAAACACTGAAAGTTGAGGACCTCTTGCACGAGCCACTCCATGGCCACAACTTCACATCTAGTGTACAGATTACTCCCGATGCGGAAATTTGTTTCTTTCACACTGCAAAGCCCATTAACAGAATTTAGTCTGTGGGCTCTGATCCGAAAGTAAACATATCTCAACTAATCTTCAAAATTCTCTTTTCCGGAATGACTTGGAAAGAGATACCCTTGATAACATCTTGGCTTTTAAAGAGTAAATTAAGTTGGGATTAAACAAGATTCGAATAAGGTTAAACATTTGACGTCATTGATTAAGTAAAGGAAAAGAGAAGTTGACCTATTGTACGGCTGATTTTCTTCTAACCTAGTGGCCAATGTAAGACAAGCTATACAGAGAATTTGCAGGTTCCTTTCGTTCTTAAAAATGCCCTTGCTCAAGAACCGGTCCAGAAGGCCGACTCCGAGGAACATTGTCTCATTATGGAACTCTTTTATAGTTGATTGCTGCACATTTATAGAAACAAACATGAATTAACAATCATTTACAATTTATATGCAATCATAATATGTAAGCTTCATATAAAAAGATTAGTTAAGAACACCGCTGGCCCAAAAGATTCGTTGCGTTAGGAAAACTTATTATCATAACTTTTGGTAAATAGAGAGAGAAAATCATTTGATGCTTTTAACAACACTTCTGGGGGAGGGAGTAATGTCTAATAAAAAGTTCAAGGCCACAAAACATTGAAATGAATTCGTTAAGTCGAGCTAAATAAACCTAATATTATCTCATCTGAAGCCAACCCGTTAACTGGCATCGCGTTAAAGTGGGAAAGTGTGCTAGCATAAAGCTTCAAGTCTTAGTTTTAGTCAGCTGTTGAAAATGACGAAGCTGTAGTTGAAGCTTGTGACTATCCGAATTCTAGAACGTAATAATTGGTGACTGCCTTGACGTTGAGGTTATGCATACTAGAATTTTGGAAGCTAACAGAAAGATGTTCTCCAGACTGTGTGTGTGAAGCGTCGACGTGTGTTTGAATTGTAGTTCAGAGAATATTTTGGATTGGTTCTTTAACTGAGAAGTTGCTACACACACACACACACACATACATATATATCACGCTCCAGTCCGATCCCAGGACACGTTTACTATCTCAGCCGGTTAATAGTGAATAAAGACAAGCTAGGTACCAACCTGAACAATCCAGTGAACCATCAAGAGTCGCTGATGCAGCATGAAGTCTCTACAGTCTTCTTTAGTGGAACAATGCAACTCCACGTAGTCATGAAATAATGGTTGCCTTCTCTCTCGTTCCCTCATTCTTTCGTAGTTCAACTCTTCCTCTTCATCTCCGAACCTCACAAACTACAAGAGCCACAAAACTAGTAAGTATAATAAATTAATGTTGAAGAAGGAAAAAAAGAAGAAGAGGATCTACACTAAATGGAGCCTGTTTGGCTCCGTTTATGAAACAAGATCCGGGATCGTAGCCAAACAATTAACTATATGAATGTAATGTGTCCACTAGAAGTTTCGAGAAATTAAATAAAATGGTTATCCATCATGAGCCCAAAAGTAAATAATTCAAGAAAAATGTAACAAAACGCGACTACGTTATGAAATATTAGTACGGACGGAAGTTGTTAACTAGTTTATGTTTAGGTCCCAAGAAAACAATCACATAACAGTACACTAAATTCAGCAAGCAAAGAAAAAACTTACGTTGAATTTCTCTGAACGCTGTGCTTCAACATCCGAGTATCTTCTCGAGTCTAGACTAACGCTTGATCTTAAGAACTGTTTCCTGAACTCTTTCAGTAAAGAGTAAGTACAAGTCGGAGGTGAATCTGCGGTTGATTTATCAGAGAATTGACTTCCAGAATCGAGGAAGACAGACGGAGAGTAATCTGATAAGTATATGTCCGACGAAAACAAGTCCGAATGAAGTTCCGAGTAAGCGGTTTCTGAGTCGTCGTAAGAGAAATCCTCCGTGCAAGCGAGATCGGCCTGGGTTTCCATGCTCTTGAATTTCTTCTGTACAGAGACAGCATCGTGCTCTTGTTCTGGTTCTCCTGTCACTGTTTTTAGTGACAAGCACGATTCCACCGGAGAAGAAACAGAGACGACGGCAGTTTCTCTGACGTTTTGAGGACCAGCAGCAGCAGAATCACAAGAAGATTCACACACTTCCACTTGGCTTTTTACCGTCTGCTTATGGTAAGATCTGTTTGCTTCAATTTCGATTCCTTGAGATTTCCTTTTTCTCAGTACTCTTGATTCCTCTGTAACTCTGCTCGAATCGCTAGACGCTTGATCCCACAAGTAAGAGGAGGAGAAGTTGGAGTTGACAGAAAAACCACATAATGCTTCGCTCCCCGTTGACGGAGCTGAAGAGTAAAGAATAGGAGAGATATGGCGGCGGACACGGCGGGGAAGCTGGCTCCGCTGCTGCTTCTGCTTGTTATTATTCCTGATGAAGGGTTGCGATGATTGAAGCAGTGAGAGGGCACTAGTGCATTTGAGTTTCATGTTTAGTAACGTTTCTCTCTAAATTTGAATTCGAACCATAAAATTAAAAAAAAGAAAAGAAAGCGAGAGAGAGGTGCATGAAGAAGATGAATGCTTGAACCATGAGCGGTTATGGACGTCGGGTTTTATAGGGTATGGGTGTGGAGTGGGAGGATCACTCGTGATTGATGGACCCGCCAAATCTTGGACGTTGACGATAACTTAGATGGTTCAGACGTTAACTATGTATACTAAGCTCGTGGAAGTGCAACGGCCAAAAACAGAATTATTGTTGTTGTTCCAACAGATTTTACAATCCTAAATTGTTTGTGAAAGGCAATTCGTAAGAGTAATTGAGGGGAATGAAAAGAACAAAAGTTGGGTATCTTGTAATTTGTTAAAATATCGGCGCCATAGTTAACTACATGATTGGACTGATAACATATTATTTGTGACACATTTGATGATATGGGGGTACTAATTTCTACTGCATTTATTTGGTTTTTGGTAAGTTTTGTGGGTTATGGCTACTAAAAAGAATTGAACTATTATTCCCTCACAACAACAAAACTGATTTTTAGCTATGTTTTTCTTAACGATGATTTGAAAATGATAGTAAAAAGTTCAAAATTCATCGTCGAAAGTGAAGATTTTCATGATATTTTATGATATCGACATAAAATTCAGGTCTTTAGTGACGATTTATATTGGGACCCGATCCAAAAACCGGATCCCATCCGGAAGACGAAAGACAGAGGCGAAAAACATAACGAAAAGCGCAGCACAAATCAAAGGGAAGGCGAATCGAATAACAAAGCGAAATACAAAGCGAATGCAAATCAAATGCAAAACGAATACTCGAATCAGAATACGAATAATAAATCGGAATAATCAATAGAATCGAATCATAAGGCGGAGACAAACGAAATAATCGAACTGAAACACATTCTGACATCCGTTGGAACAAATACACTCATGGCGTTGGAACCCTTAAACTAATCCAATACGAAAATCGGTATAAATTTTTATTATTATTTTTTTATTCTTATTTATTTCTTTATTCAAAATTCATGCAAAATTCATACAATTTCCTTTTTCTTGGAAAGTGTCCTCAATCCATTTCTCAATTTATAATATGCTTCTTAACAATCATATAAGTCTCATAATCCATCATCAAACATCTTAATCTATTTTTTCCATACAATCAATTTTTATCAAAATTTCGGCAGCATAATGGCTGCACGTGACTAAACCCAAACTTGCAAAATGTTTCAAAACACACTTCTAAATTCTCAATCAATCATACAATTATCAAAATCAACCGGACACTCCATCCGGGATCTCAGCATAGGCAAACGCAAACCTATTTCTAAACACTTCCATAATTCTCAATCAGTCAACACAAACAATCTCATTATCCATATCTCAAATCCAATACAATCGTAAACCAGAAACCGTAATCACATACAATCTACAAATATCAACCCCATATACAATCTCTTACATTCTTCATAAACAAATCTATAAACCATACACAAATCTAAATTCATAAATCAAATCTTGATACAATTTCATTAATTCATACATATCATCAATTAGGTGCTTACAAATCCTTAATGGCTTTTCAAGCCATTTTCAAACCAAATACTCAAATCCAAAGAATACGAATTACAAACGAGACAGAAATCAGACAGATGACTTGTCTTTCTTCCATCCGATCTCCTGCTTGAAAACCTGGAGATGGGGATTGGAGGGGTGAGCTCGACGGCTCAGTGGATAACACATTTATAAATTGAAAAATAAGCAAAAATCATTTTTCATAAACTTTTGCTATAAGGCTTATTTTTCAAACTTTGCAACTTTTCAAACATTTCAACTTTTCAAACATTTTCCTCAAACCTTTTAATTTTTTTCAAACTTTTCATATTAAATTCTATTTTTCATTTCTCAATTTTCTCCCATTTTTCATAAGTATGAATGCACACATAAAAGCACAAATCACATAAAATCACAAATCAAACACATAAAACATGTCAAACGGTTTGGGTCGGTCCAAAACGGAACATACTGCACATTCTCGCATAGCGGTCCTGTGCAGCCGTGAACAGAACGTATTACACTTTCCCGCATAGCGGTCCAGTGTAGCCGTGAAGGGAGTCCGAAATCGGAACTCCAGTGCCACTAGCAGGTAGCCGAAAGAAGGCTTTTAAAAGCGAAACAGTGCACTGACTCAATCTGAAGGAATCTAACCAAACCTACTTATCACATAATTCACACTTGAAAATGGAATACCCGAAAGCATATTTCAAAAATCTTAGAATTCATATCATGACACATTTTCATTCATAAATTCACAATATCCAAATCAATTCACATAATACATTCTCAATCATTCAATAATGCAACAACCATAGTAATGATTAAAACATTCATACACAATGATTCAATTTTATCAAAACATTCAAAAATTAATGAATGTCACAATTATCAATTCATTCATAAATAAAGAATTTCAGATATAATTTTTTTCACTTTATCAAAGACATTTTAAAACGATAATTTTGATCATTCGGAAATCATAATTTCACACATTAGTCAACATTTTTCAAACATTTACAAAAACGATAATTTATCAAAAACCCAATTTTTGCTTTCTTTAATTTTCAAAAATTCGTATATAGCTTACAAATAAAAATATAAATATGTTACTCATCTCATTTCATGCTAGTACTTTGTCCAAAGCATCAAATCTCCAAATTCCTTCTTCTTTTCTCAACTTCAAAATTCCCTAAGCCATAATCATCCAAAATAAATATAATAAAAATCATAATTACTCAAATTAACTATTGGAACTCCAAATTCATCATATTCTCAAGCCATCTAAATCAAGACATTTTCAAAATTTTCACAATTTCAAAAATCATAAAAATGACATAACCCTAATTAACCTCCAATCTAACCAACCTATAGTTCCTATAGGTTAGAAACTCCAATACTTAGCTTAGAATCCAAAAACCCCTTTGAAAAATCAACATCTTCTTCTTCCTCCAACCATTTCTCTCTCTAGGTTTTTTTTCACCATAACAAACCACCATCTATTTCTTTCTCTAAAGCAAAACAAAGATGAAACTTACCTTGGAAGCTTGAATCTTCTCTTTTTTTCCACGAAAATTGCTCTCTTCCCTAGCCTCCACGAAGTTCTCTTCTCCCTCTCTTCGGTTCTCTTCTCCACCGACCATCTTTCTCTCTTCTCTCCTCTTTGTTTCCTTTCTTTCTTTATTTTCATGACTTCCTCCCTATTAAACGACAGCTACTTGCTTCTGCCCTTTAATGAACACAAAATGACCATAAGGCCCCTCCAAGCAAGCCTTGTTTTTTTACCCCTTTAAGTGATGTACCTAAAATGCCCCTGCACTTTCATTTAAATCATACTACTTTAGGACAATTTCTCATCATCAATTTGAAGGAATTTATCAAAACCTACTTCTACAAAAATGTTCCTCTATGTCTTAATTTCATAATGCTGCAAGAATCATCCAATTTGGAGCACTACATCAAAAGTTATGCTCAAAACATTTCAGACTTGTCTCATGTTAGAATATTTTCCAGCACATTCTTTCCATCCAGAAATTGACATTCTTAATCCCAAAATTGACATTCGATATCTTCATAAAAATTGTATCTCTATTTCTCTAATTTAATTTAAATTAATAATCGCATCATGTCGATTACCATAGCAAAAGTTATGCCCAATATACTTTCAGATGTTCTTAATCCAAAACTACTCACTAATCCAAAATTCAATTCAGAAATTGAAAGTCTTAGGGGAAAAATTGAAATTTCATTTCTTCATATGATTTGTAGCCCCATGTCTTAATTTTATTTCGCCTCAAGAATCACTTCAATCGGATCATCACAGGCCGAGAATTTCTCAAAATACCGAACTATGTTCAGAAAATAGTCCAACTCACTTTGATTAAATTAATCACCATTAATTTAATCTCATAAATTCACAAATTTTCCATAAAATGAAATTCATTGTCTTAGGAATCCAACGCTTCAAGAATCAACTCAATCGGATGTCAGACGGAAAAGATATAAGCAAAATATTGCATAAGGGTAGGATTTGAAAAGAAGAAGCAACAATTGAAGCAAGCAAAAATGACGTCGCATGGAGCTACGCCAACAGAGAGGAATGAAACGGCGTCGTCGCAGAGGAAGGAAGAAACGCCTAAACGGCATCTGAGCGAGGCGGAACACCCACGTTTGGGCGAGCGAGGGCGAGACGTTCGCCCTCGCAAGGGTGAACCAAAATTCTTTTTTTCACATAAATAAATCCCAAATTTTCAAAATTTATAACTCTTGATCCCGAACTCCAAATACGACAAATTTGGTCTCTATAGAAAGATTTAAGGAAGCTACGCAACTTCCTTGAAGAACTTACCAATCAATTCTGTCTCTAAACTGATCAATTTTCTAATCAAAATTTTTTTTTCCACATTCATGTCACTCTAATTAGTCACATAACTTCTAATATTTATATCTTTCAATGTCCAAGTCCGAACATGTCCTGTTTTATGTCATTGGAAAGATCAGAAAGTTACCTAAAACTTTCATGAAGAACAGAAAATTCAATTTGACCTCCAAGGAATTTTCCAGTCAAAAGTTCTATCCTCTAATAATCATGCTAAAATCATAACAGAAACTTGTAAAAATCATAACCTATTATTCCTTGATAAAAAATTCTATGCTTTGTGTCAGAATAAAAATCAAATCAAACTCTTCAACCTTCATGAAGAACTTAAAGGTTAAATTAACCTCTAATTGGGTCAATTTTCTAGTCAAAGCTTTAGCCATATAAATGAGTCAACCTATGTCATATTCAAACTTTGACTGACTATAACTTTCACTCCCGATATCGAGAAATTGCAAACTTTATGGCGACAGAAAGCTCGTAACATAAGCTACAAGTTTTCAGAAGACCATTTTCTCAAATTTTACCTCAAACAAAAAGTCAACTCTCAAGTCAAACTTGAGATCACTATTCATCCCCAAAAGTCAAACTTTCTAAATTCTTCAATTTTTCACACTTTTTCTTTTTAATTCTAGCTTTTCAACTTCATTTAAATCAACTCATCCACTTGAACTTTCATAAGCTATACAAATCCCCTCAAAATTAGAATTATCAAAAACCCAATAATTCTTTTCTCATGAATTTTCCCAAAGCATAAGTACTTTTATTTCACAATACATATATAAAATCACTCATTTAATTTTACTTAATATTTCTCAATTTCACTTAAAAATCAGGGTCCAACAATTTATATGAATCGTCGCAAAGTGTGCAACCATTTGCATCGGTTTAGAAATTTCGTCAGGAAATGCTTAGCGTTATCATTGCAAAAAGTTGGACTTTCGATGATGAATTTTTGAAATATGTGGCCAAAACTTGTTTAATACCATGTGGCAAAAGGTTCAAAATTTCATCACTAAGGCTTGACTTTTGGCTACAAATTTTTAAAATTGTCGTAAAGTTAATATTAAAGATTTTATATTTTATGTATTTCTTAGGAGAATTTTGAAGAATTTTTTGTGTGATAGTATTTTTACAAATAATAATGTTAAAAACATAATTGTTTTAGTGGGAAGTGTACTTAATAATCCTAAGGTTAACTATAATTGATATTTATATAATTTTTCATATTTTTTCATTTGCTTTCTTTATAAATTTGTTGAAATAACTAATGCATTCAAAATCATTTGAATTTGTTTAAATCTATAGAGTTATATTTAAACGATTCTTTAATGATACTCATTGTATATGTTACTATACCTTTGTTCATACAAATATTTTATGAAAATAGAATAGAACATCTAAACATTGTAAAATATTTTCAAAGTTTTAAATATATTATTGAAAAATACATGATAGATAATTTAACTTTTTGAAAAGTAAATATTATTTGGATATAAAAAATAAACATACCTAAAATTTTAACATTAATAAGATCATAACATAATAAATTAAAATTGACTACTACTCTTAATAATTGATATTTATTTAACAATAAAATAATAATACATATAAATATTGGAATGTAGTAAGCAATATAATATAATAATATATGGTAAGTAGTGCAAGATTTTAAATAGAAGTTTAACAATTCTGACGCATACATGTTAAATAAATAAAGTTTCACGTTTATTCCACCGAAAAGGAAAAAATAATTTTTTTTAGATTCCAAGTAATATGAGACTCGGTAAAAGAGGTAAGGAAGTTTCCCATGTTTAGATTTCGAAGAAGGGTCCTTGCATGTTTGAAGGCATCAACTGAAAGAATCAAAGATCTTCCCTTAAGTGTTAGGTTATTCACACTCTCTTTCAATAGTTTCTTGGTTTTAACTAAACTAATAGAAGTGTAGGAAAATCCCGGGAGGTACATCATATGTACACGCAGCGGAAAACACAAATTTTTGTTCCCGGGACTTTCCCAATCCCCAGGATCCCGGTATCCGTATGAAGACATCAACCTAAATAGCCAAAAGAGACTATCTCTAAAGGTGATCCACGCAG
>JANTNU010000003.1:23008355-23023881 GCA_024752395.1 Erythroxylum havanense
GACTTATCGGTGCTGAATGCGTGTAAGTCGACTTACTCATTGTACAAGTCGACTTGTACACGACTTACACTTACAAGAAGATACATTGAACGAATCCCCAGATGCAATATGGATTACTGAATTAGATGAACCATTAGTGAAATGATGCAATTCACCTAAGAAATAATTAATATAGAATTTACTAGTTAATTCAAATGGTATAACGAACCCAAATTCAAACACACTTATACCTTATTGAACAGATATAATAATTAGAATCGACGACTGTTCCAAAACAATCAATTTCTTGTACCGATCATCAGACATTACCACTACCTTAATTTTCATTTATGTTTTCTTAATGGAAACTTTACACAACATATAGTATATACAATTAAATGTTCACTTGAGAGCTTCCTAAAAGAAAATGAGTTACATATGATTGAGGAATAGACGTAATTTGAATGATACTAAAAAGCTTGAAGAAGAAGATCAATTATTAGAGGCAAGCAGTGATTACACTTTGATAAGGAGATTATTTGTTCATCGTTCTGTCCTTCATAAGAGAGAATTTTGCCACATTCCTCCCAATGGAGCTCATTTATGCCACCGAAAACTAGTCAACACGTCAACATTTCGCAATGAATTAATGTTAAGAGTTTTATTCTGAAAAGTCAATTTAGCATAAAATTCTTTTAGTAATCAAATCCCATAAATTCTTAAAGGTGGAATGAATTGATCCAAAATTGAATGGAAATTTACTATACAAATATAAGAAATAAAAAGAAAAGGTAATTTCTTTTTAGTTATGCTAAAAACAACCTTTTGTTCAACAACTTGTTATTTATTATGACTAAAAACAACATAGCTCATATCTAACATTAGATTTGAACCAATTCTCTTATTGAAGATACACTTGATTTAATCAACGAATACTTAAGAAAAGCTTTTGTATATTAAAAATGTAATAAAAGAGCTTAAGTTACATACATATATTTAAGAAATATTGTCATTAGAACATCCATTCATCTTTTTATAATTAAAATTTCAAATTTTAAAAGTTAATATTGAGCGGAAGAAGGAGGAGGCTGTAGAAGCATAAAGATCTTAAAGTGGCACAAACATGAGGAAAAAACAAACCAAAGAACCCCTTTAGAGTAAATTTTCATCAATCTAAACTTTTTAGAGATTTGAGGGATTTAAATCTTATCACCTTTGATTTTTAGCTTTTTCTTTAATTTTAATGTTTCATTTTCTATAAGTAAGAGAAATTCCTTTTGATATCTAGATGAGGTGAACCTCATAATGTACTTTTGTAGTTATTTTAATTTAATTTAAGTTATTATTCATTTTTATTGAGATTTAATTATGGTTCTTCATTATTCTTGAATTAATATTACTGACATGTTGATCCATACATGATTTCATGCAATGGAGATTGAGAAATTCTTTATATTAATAAATCTAGTGTAATTGAATGAAATTGAATGGAAACCTAAAGTTAGATTAATACAAATCTTTCAGATTAAGGTCAGCCATTTATTTCCTACTAAATACTCAAGGCAGCCATTAATACAAATGATTGGCCTTAGTTCTTAGTTCTTAGAATGCCTCCCCTGCCTTGAGTATTACCCGTCCAGAAGCCAACTGGGAACACTACGGAAGGCAGGGGAGGCATTCTAAGAACTAAGGCCAATCATTGACATAGAATATCGGAAGGCATGTGTTTCGATCCAACCAACCTGGACTGAGGAACATCCACAAACGACAATCGTGTGAGACTGGATACTGGAGATGAGCCATCGGGAAGAAAACTGATCAAACATTGACAAGGTGAGGGCGACATATCCGGATGCTATCGTAAAACAGAAGGGCTGAGCTTTTGTTCATCAGCTTAGGACTTCTTATGGTACTTCTACCAATAATTTTTGTAAATAAATTCATTTGATTTCCAAAAAGAAGAAAACGATGCTGAAACACTTTCCAACCCATATTGAAACAACGTAAACTTGGCAACAACATATGTTAAATTTCTGTCGACAATTAAGACTAGTGGCTGCCGAAGAATGTCGCAAGGAGGATATCATAATGTCATTTTCGAACAAATTTGTACGAGTAAAGATAACGAAGTTTTTTTTAAGTACATAGTCCAAAAACTGGCAAATAGAGAATGGGAAAAATACAAGGACTACATAACAGTTTCACCTTCCCACTCGTACGGAAAAGACTTCAAAGTTCACTTATTCCAATGTAATCCTCATTCTCGCAACAAAGCTTGAAACAGTTTGGTTATGAAGGCCTTGAAATGCTCAGAATATTCACACAATATTCTACACAAGTTTTAGTGCAGTCCAACAGTAGGTTGATACCAATTACATTATTGCAAATCAAATTCCGTCTCCAGAAATAACAGGTTCAAACAAAAGAACATCCAGCAAGTCTACCATTCATGTCATCACCTGGAAACGACTCTGCCCAACTCATGCATCTGGTGTATCTGAACGGATTGCTGTTAAGAAATAGACAGTAATTGAATAAGAATATCTGCCATGAACAAGAAACGATGACTACAAAAAAGTTTGTAATTAAAACAAGGATAACAAAATCTCTGGTCTTTCTATCTACTGTAATGGCATGACTCATTCTACTTTTAACTTTTTCTATTTTGCTAGGACAAAAAAAATCATTAAAGCAATGCCAAGCAACTTTCATTAGAAATTCAGCTAACAAGATGGACTTGTAACTGTGAACATATTGTTTGAAGTTGACTGAAAAGGACTCAAATCAGTTAACTTGTAACTGTGAACATATTGTTTGAAGTCGACAGAAAAGGACTCAAATCAGTTATCTATTATAAGCCCTAGATTTCTGGTTATAGAATGCTGCAAAATAATATCAGATAAGGGTTTTTCTTCCTTTTTGACCTACTTGGTAGGTTAGGAAGCAAGGGCTCATTAGAGAGAACCTTGCTATCTCCTAAAGAAAGGACTTAAATAAAATTCGGCTTACTTTATTTTCAGCTTTGCAAAGCTTAAATAGGTTCCACTTGATAGCCCTAGCACTTCCTAACAACTTATAATAGAAGGCTATAAAATTTAACTTAAAAATAGAAATAGCAGTGACTAATTCAAATTCAAATTCAAAAATAAACTTGTCTACTTTTCTATCTTCCTCTTTTTTCCCATGAGTGAGTCAAAAGGGAGTATCCGAATAAATTTCCCTTTGTCCAGCTCGGCTGTTTGTTGTTGCTGATTAGCAACATTATCTTTTATAACTTCATTAGAACGAAATAGAAAAAGTTGAGAAATGAATTAAGAACCGTACTGAAGGGAGGATTGAAAATTTGCAAGATCATCATCAAACTTTTAATGCTGTATTGTTAATAAACAATGGCAAATTTCAAGGGTTTCGATACACACTGTATGGCAGCAGTATCAATTCTGAATTATATGCTTTAACAGCCAGAAAACAGTCGCTACAAAAATAAGAATTGATCAGAAAAAGAATTACTGACAGATTATTACTGTCCCAGATATTCTTTAATTTGTTTGAAACACAAATCAACAAAACATTATATTTTCTAAGGGAGACTATATCATGATCCAAGCAATCTTTTCTCTAGGAGATAAAGATGAGTCAAAGATTCATGCATAACTCTACATCCAGGAGTGATTCCTCCCCTTAAACATTTGCCTTTGGTTCCCTCAACTCCCCAACCTTAATCGCTTCAACTTCTGACAATCCCTTAATGCAACCTTCCTCACTTACACGAGACTTACTTGTCAAAACCTGGTGCCAATTAGTTGGTGGTCATGCACCTAAGGAAAAACTCAAGTATATCCCACAAGCTTTGGGGCCCAGATCCTCGGTAGTTTCTTCACCCATTGAAGTGCTTGAAACTCGAGGCTGACGTAAAATGTCACAAAATGTGATTAGAACAGATTTTAATCACTGAGGAAGATTACTTCCTATTCAGATTCATAAACTCCTCCAACATAATGAAAGTCCTAGAACAAGGCCCCTGGCACTTTATGGCAAACCCATGCTTCCACTAAAATGGAAGCCAAGCATGTCCTCAGACAAAAAAGGTGTGAAACACTTGCATATTTAGGTTAATTTCCATAATATCCCTTAAAATTATTGATCAACAACAGGCCTTACTTATCTGGCTAGCTCTATTAGAAAACCTGTGTCTTGTTGAACATACTGTTGGGCTGAAGTGATTATCCCAAGGTTTATGTGGAGATTGATCTAAACGAAACCCTACCAGATACCCTGAAAGTTGAGAGATTCGATGGAGGAGGTGGTGCTGATGGTGTCTGAAATATCCCTATCTTATCCCTGGAAACTACCCCTGTCCCTCCATAACAAGACCTGGAAGCCAATATGGAGATATTTACATCAATTTCATTCTATAAAAACCTCAAACACTAAACCCGTATTCATACAAACTTCCACTGGCCTTGGCCAGTTGTTAAGTTCAGATGTTGTGCTTCTTGAGGATGTAGGACCCGACCAGCACCCTGTTCCTGAATCCCCCTCAATAGCTTTAAATCTATCTCCCACAGCACCTGATTTACTTAAACAAAAAATAGTTGAAGCTCCCTTAGCTTCCCCCAGGAAAGGAGATCTTCCTCATCTTTAAAACCAAATGGTTCGCCTACGGCAGCCAACTCCCTAGCAACTTCTAATCTGGATACTAACCAACCATCTTCAATGATCAAATCTCCAGCAACTTCTGGTCTGAATACAAAAGCCCTGTCATTAGACCAACTTAATGCTCCCTCCGGCTCAAGTTTAGTGCCTGGCAAATCCCAGAAGCCTTCCTCAACCCAAAAATCAAGAAGCAACCAGCTAGGAAAGCCAAGAAAAAGGCTATCGGTAACGATACCCACTCCCCCCAGTAATGTCTATCCTGGCCTGGAATCTAGGACTTAATTATCCCAACAAACAACAAATTTTGTATGACTTAATCATTAGCAGGAAACCTCTTAAGAATGGCCTCCTCGAGACCAAAACAAAAGCCAAGCATTTCAATAATGGTCTTTATTTTCTGAACAAGAATGGGCTAACACTTTCCGGTCACTAATCCCACTTCAATGGCAGTCATCGTAATTTTTGACCCCAGATAAGTCAAACTAGGGTCTAGTGTGATCTGTGATCAGCCCATTCACCTGAATATAGCACTTATCAAGTCCAACACCAAAGCCTCAGTCACCTTTTTCTATGCCTATAACCTGGCATTAGAAAAAAAGTCTCTTTGGGAAAAGCTTATTGACCTTGAAACTTCCATTATTGAGCCATGGTCAGTACTAGGGGACTTCAACAATACCCTATGTGCTCATGAAGTTGGTGGCCACTGCTTAACTAAGCACACTGCTGATGATTTCAGAGATTGTTTGGTGTAAACTGGTCTTGGTGACCTTAATCGATGGCATGCATTATCAGAACTAGGTGCTTGTTTTAATCCAAAGGATAATACGTTCCATTGAAAATATATTTGTGGAGGATAGGTGAAAGTCATTAATGGTTTTGTATTTTCATGTAGACGTAGTTGTCAGTATCCAGATTTTGCATCTAATGTACTAAACCATTTATGTCCTTTTAATTTATTTATAATATAGTCTTTTCCAGGTAATTTATATGCATCTCCGATAGTTGCTTCATTTAATTTTTTTATAGTTAATAACTATTCGTCGTTTTCCTCTTTTTTGTTCAGAATAATTGTTAACATAAAAAGCAGGTGCTGAATGTTTACTAACACTTGGAGAGATTAATTGCTTTGTTATTAATTCAGAACATTCAGAAATAAATTCTTGTACATCTTGTTATTCAGCTACATATTGGTAAAATTATGTCTGTTTGTAAAACTTGTAGAACTCTTCGTCAATCTATCGTCCATAATGAAAAGAAATTAAGTATTAATAGACAGCTCATTCAAGTCTCTACATCTATGAATCACTTCCTTCAATCAATGAATGCATCTGTTGAAGCACTCCAACTTTATCAAAATAGAATTAATAGACATTATGAACTATATCAATTAGAAAAAGAAGATGCTAAATATTTACATAACCAATTTAAAGAACATTATATAATACATCTTAATGAATAAAACCAAAAAGGAATATTATGAAGAACGATATAATTATGTACAATTTGTTATTAGTAATCAAAATGGAATAAAACCAATAAAAGAACGATTAGAATTAGCTAAAAATCCATATAATTTTTATATACAAGAATTAAACTATTTAAATACTACTTTACAAAATCATCACCATCAATAAACTCAACTAAATCTAAAACCTGGACAAGATATACATCATCCTCTCCTAAACAATTTAATTAATCGACAAAATATTATTCATTATGGTAAAATTGTTCATGAAACACCAATCAGAATAAATCAATGTAGTGGACACATTAGAATAAATTTAATTAATCAACAACAAATTTATACACAATTACAGAAAATAGCTAACAATAAAAGACATAAAATAGGATATACACATTTATCTACAATTCAATTTTTATTAAAATCCACTTTTCAATAAGGTATCGACTCTCCAATTAGAATGGCAATTATTGATGAACGAATGACTAATTTAAATGATCAAATTCAAATGGATTAACTCTTTCCTTGAAAATTGGATAACTACTAAAAACTTTGATAAATACTTCCCTTTCTTTGGGAAAACGTTCTTTGTGCATTTTAACTACTTTAATGAATCCTGTAGGGAAAGGATATGCAGATTTGTTTGGCAGATAGTATCAATTAATCCACTTTGGAAAAAGAGATAGGTGGTTAATGGATTGGTTTCAGGGAATATTATAGCCTTAGGTTCATATCTGCCTCGATTCTGTGGATAGTATTGGAATAGTTTTTGTTCCTCCTAGACATTGAGTGCTTGAAAGCAATCATAAAACATTTCAGACATGAGTTTTTTCATTTCTTCCTTCAAGGCCTTGGTAAGTATTGAATTGATTTTTTCCATGTTGATTGGTTTACCTAATGTCTTCATATTGGGCTCAAGAGGAGGTCTTTCAAGGACTTGTTTATATTGAGGCTTTAATATTGGGTTTTTGAAGTTGGCTAAGGCTTTTTCAGCTTCTTGTTTATTAGAAAAGCTTTTGTGCATAATAGAAGATTTTCTCGTAATGTATACTGCTGCTTTGTGCCATTTGTCATAAAGTCTAGCCATAGGTCCATTGAAAATTACGTAGACTTTTTCTTCCTTAAAATCTTCTTTTCTTTGAGAACTGGTGGATAAATGGGGAGATTTTGATAAAGAAGTTTATTAAAAAATCAGAAAAGTATATTACAATATATGCAACTATTAACAAATGAAAATATGATGAATAAAGAAATAATAAGTCAAATACAAAAAAGCTTAGAAAATTTAGAAAACCTAATGGACCCAAAAGAAGTCTCAAAGTTGGTATCATTCGTCATTTTCCTTTTTCTTGTTCAGAATGATTGTTAACATAAAAGGCAGGTGTTGAATATTTACTAGTACTTGGAGAGATTAAATGTTTTGTTATTAATTCAGAACATTCGAAAATAAATTCTTGTACATCTTGTTGGGTATATGGAATATTATTGCAAATGTTTAGTTCTTGTGTAAGGTCTTTTAATTTTATTTCAATTAGTTAAGTATTAGTATTTTTAATTAGATCTAGTGGATATTCACTCCAGACTTGATCAAGTAATGTTTCTATTTCAGTTTGTAAACATAAATACTTTGAATAGTAAATTCTACTAGTAATAAATCAATATGCCATTTTCTCAACGTTTTGAGACATACTAATGACTCCTTTTCATGGATTGGATATTTGCTTTCAGGAGAACTGAAAGCTCAATTTATATACTTGCATAATAGCATCATAAAGTCGGAAAATTGTGCTTTATAATAGATGGTAAGATATTGGATATATTTATCATTGGTTAGAGAAATAATAGCGATAACTAAAAAGAGATTTATGAGATTCATGGCATAAACAATAAATATTATGAGATGAATAAATATTGATGGAACAAAAAACATTATTGAAAGCATACCTAAATTGCTTTTTCCGTTTAGACGCCAAACTGGTAGGCTTAAAATTTTGGAATGAGCAAGAGGTAAGATAACAGATGTTATTTTAATTCATAATGATAATATCTTCAACGGACTCTTGTATAGACGGATGGTTGGCTTTTACAGGTAATTGAAGGAATCGGTTAAAGCTCAACCGACAAAAGAAAAGTAAAAAATAGGGGAATCTGCTTTTTCTTTATTGAGTGACCGACAGGGAGCCTACAGCTTTTAAAAGATTCTTGAGCTTATTCTTCAATTATTGCTTCTATTGAACTAGAGTCATCCTTTTCTTTTGTAGAAGTAGCAAGGCAGCAAGTACATTTATGCTGAGCATGATTGCTAAGTTGTTGCCAGATGGCGTAGTTCTATTGTTCAGGTAATTCATTGAAAATGCCATTAATAGCTGAAAATGGTTGTTCAAACTGTCGAATAATCTTGAGAGCTTCTGGTGATATTGGTGCTTTATATGCTGAAATCATGACTATATTTGGTCCTTTATAATTGACTTTGAGTAGTGAATCTGGATTAATTCTGATGCACTGCTGATAAACTCCTTCTAAACAATGAAGATTTAGTAGATTAATGAGATCCCAGTTAAAGTTGTGTCAAGGAGGTTCATCTATACGAGGGTACATCCCGTTGAACAACCATTTTCAGCTATTAATGGCATTTTGAATGATTTATCTAAACAATAGAAGTAATCCATCTGTCAACAACTTGGAAATCATGCTCAGCATAAATGCACCTACTGCCCTTCCTTCAGTTACTTGTAAAAGCCAACCATCCGTCTATATAAGTCCGTTGAAGACATTATCATTATGAAATAAAATAGCATCTGTTAGCTTACCTCTTGCTCATTCCAAAATTTTAAGCCTATCAGTTTGGCGTCTAAACGGAAAAAGCAATTCAGGTATGATTTCAATAATGTTTTTTGTTTTATCAATATTTATTCATCTCATAAAATTTATTATTTAAGTCATGAATCTCACAAATCTCTGTTTAGTTATCGCTATTATTTCTCCTCCCAACGATAAATTTATCCAATATCTTACCATCAGTTATAAAGCACAATTTTCTGACTTTATGATGCAATATTTATTTGGTAAACTTTTTTTTCAAAATAAACTTCCACATCTTTATTTGTTTTAAGTTCTTTAATTATACAAAACATGGTTGCATTAATAGTATGTGTTTTAAGTTTCATTATTTATGTTTCTTTAATTATTATTCACACTTGCATGCCAATTTTTATGTTTTTATCAATTTGTTTTACTTATTTAGATTCCCAATCTATTAGATTATTATTTCATAATTGTTTGCAATATAACTTTAGACCCATTATTCTACAATATTTATTAAAATATATTTATCTTCGTAATAATCATAAAACAAATAAACCCTATTATTCACCTACATATTGGTAAAATAAAGTGGAAAAGAGATAGGTGGTTAATGGATCAGTTTCAGGGAATATTAAGTAAGAAACATAAAGACAACTTGCTTCTAAGGAAAAAGTTTGATAGGGTTTTGGTAAATTCCCACAAGTTAAGCATATTCAATTCAAGAAGACTCACTTCCATAACCATCTTTGCTATAACCACTACCCAATAGACGTTCTTAACTCTAAGGTAGGTGCTAAGAAAATCCCTTTGAAGTTCAACAACCATCCAGCGTCTCACCCAAAACCTTTATCTATTTGGTATCTATGATCCAAAACCCTTCATTAAAGGATTATAGATCTATCTCTTGTTGGAATGTCCTAAAAAAATCATCTCAACATTGTTGGCATCTAAACTCGAAGTGCTCAACTCCCTCATTAGCCCACATCAGGGGGCATTCTTCAAAAGTAGTGAGCTCTTTAAAAGCCACAACGAAAATGTTGCCATTAAAGTTGCTCCTTCAAAATAGCAGTCGAGTGGGAATTTCTATCTTATATGTTGTTAGTTTTTGGATTTCTTGAGAGACTCAAAACATGGTACACAACAACTTAGATATTCAATGGTGCCGAAGGCCTTAGACAAAGGGACCCCTTATTCTCTTATCTATTCTTAAACTGTATAGAAGTGTTCCTTAGACTAATTGCTATCAATATTTAGAAAGAAAAGCAATTAATTCTAACTATTATTCCAAATGCAAGAAGCTCAAATTGTTTAATCTCACTTTTGAAGAAAATTTGCTTCTATTTAACAGGCCAATAAGCAATTTGTCAAGCTCCCTCCAAACATTGGAAAAACTATCAAGTCTTAATGTCAACATAAGCAAATGTAACTTCTTTGTATATGCTTAGCTTTATCACTTTGCCAACAAGATTCTTAGATCCTCTAGGTTCAAACAAATTCAGATCCCTTCCAAATTAACAAGCATAAAACCACCTCAATGCTAAGCTTTAAAGAATGCCAACCACGCTTTGATTTAATATACAAGAGAATGGGATCTTGGCACAACATGTTTCTAAGCTTTGCAAGAAGACTTAGCTTGTTCTTTTAGTCATCAATAGCTTACAAGTTTATTGGTGTTCCCATCTCTTCCTACCGATCAATATCAATAAAGTAAAAGAAAGGATCCTAAAAAGCTTTCTATGGTCAAGCAAAAAGATTGTTTCCTCAGGTGCAAAGGGAAAATTGATATACGTTTGTCAATGTAAATGCATCGCTGGTCTAAGAATTAAATCTTTTTGAACTATAAACAAGATAATTTGTTATATTTGTTATTTTTTGGTTTGTGTATGTATTTACTTATTTTTGTCAGTTTGTCTAGATAAAGAAATAGTCCTAGAAAGGAGGCTTTTTCACTGCATTCTTTCAAAACCTCTATCTGGCCTCGAGGAAAAGAAAGCATCGGAGGAAGATCCCTCCCTTTCACCAAAATGCTATTTTCTTTCTCTTTGAAATGCTAAGCACTCCTTGCACAAGCTCTAGCCCTATTCTTTATATATCCTAGTTAGATTTGCCAATCCGTCAGCATTTGCTACTCACTCATTCTAAGCCTTGCAATCCCTAGAAGCTTGTCTCTTTTCCGGTTTGTACATGTATTTACTTATTTTATCTTTTTGTTAATCTTTACCATGTTAATATATATATAGTATTATTATTTTGCATTACATGTGGGTCTATCAAAAACAACCTCTCTAATAGGTAATAATAAGGTTGTACAGTACTGGATCTCCCCAAACCCTATGTTTCGGCAAGACTCTCACTGGGTGTTGTTGTTATTATTATTGTAGATTTCCTTATTAGATAGGAAGGATAATAACTGTTAGAGAGTTGTTATTGTTATTGTAGATTTCCTTATTAGATAGGAAGGATAATAACTGTTGGAGAGCTTATGAATTGATTACGAGAACTTTTGGGGATTATGATTGTGATTTAATTGAGAGAATTTTTAAAAATTATAATTGAAATTTACCTTATATGAATAAGATAATCTAGTATGTAAAAGAAGAGCGAGTTGTTGATTTCTACAAGCTCTCACAATTCATCTTCTCAATTCCTCATTCACATCATGGTATCAAAGCAAATTCTATAATCCTGCCTCCAATTTTTCCTTCATTCTCTCACAACTGATAACTCACACCGAAACCTTTCTCAAAATAAGAAAAAGACTAACATTAACAATCTAACTCCATAAACACCTCAAGAAGCCATCAGTGACCAAGTCAGAGGAAGAGGCCACGTCGACGAGTGCCTCCCGCCCTCCCACACACTGCCAACAACCACTGATCAATCGGTTCTTGCACCACCTACATTGACATTCTGTTGACCCTATTGCCATGGACTGAGTTGCACCAACTCCAGGAGCCCATTGGTGAGCTGATTTTTTGCCTTTAATTTTTGAAAACTGAGTTTGTGTGTTTAACCATAGTTGGTAACATGGTTTCTGCCTTTAATTGCTAAATATTGGGTTTGCGTGTATAACCATAGTTGTTGGCTCCATCGTAGTCGTATGTCATGATGGTTTGAACTTGTCTTAGTCCCTCTTTCGTTGTTGCATAGTTTTTAATATTTGAAGTTTGATTTTTTGCACAATTATTCTTCACCTGATTCTCATTAACGTGTTTCTTACTATATTGGTTGCATGATGATAACTTCAAAACTGAAAGTGTTGAAGGACAACCACCCATTATGTTTCAACAAATCACAAACTGAAAATAGAATGGAACGAATTATATTGCTTGGGAGAAGGCTATCATTGTATATCTCAAGGGCCTAAGCAAGTATGAGCATCTTATGGATCCAGCTCCTAAGAAGTGGGAACAACATGACAACAAATAACAACCCCCCTTTGGAATGTCATGGAGCCAAATATTGCTGAAATGTATCAACATGTGAACTTAGCAAAGGAGCTATGGGAGTATGTGAGACTTTTATTTTCCAATAACGTTATACATATGGAATTGTTCACGTGTGAGCAGAGAGACGAACCACACCAAGTATTTTTTTTATAAGTTAAGAATTTATTTGTAGAACATTTAGCAACCCAGCCGATAACAACAAATAAGGACCAACAGCTGAAGGAAAGAGAAAAGTTGATTGTCATGAGATACTTGGCTAGTTTAAGACTAGAATATGAACCAATTTGGGCCCAAATACTTGATCGCACCGAACCCCTATCACTTGCTGAGACATATTCACAAGTAGGTCCATTTTTGAAGGGACCAACACAAGAAAGTGGTGACAAGTCTCGTCCAGCTATTCACACTAGTGGAAGAGGTAATGGAGGTCGAAGCAACATTGGGGTCCTGGTGGTCATGGAAGAAACGGCAAAGGGTGCCAAAGGAAATCTTGGTGGTCGTAGAAGAAACGGCAAAGGATGCCAAAGGAAATGTGATCATTATTGCTTGCTATCTTATTATCAAAATGTCATCTACCACTCTCAAAGGTCAGATCCCTCATATCCTTATGTTTCCTAATACCCTTTTGCTTTCTCTTCCGCCACGTACTAGTCACTATTTTGATATATATTCCACTCATCCTAAATTAAAAAATATATCAACCAATGCACAAACTCTCAAAATCAATAAACAAGAATGAAATCCTAAGGCTTATTTTGCTATCTTCTCTCCAGTAACTAAAAACAAATTAACTATCATATGTCAATTTTTCTGTAGAGGAGCTTCATGGATTTCTTTACACTTAACTCCCCAAATCCTACCATTACCACAAAAGGGACCGGAAAAATAGTAAGACCAAAACAAAATTTGCACATACAAAGAGGTTAATTTGCCTCATCCAGAACAAAAGACGATGACAACTAAAACCCAAAAAAATAGTCAACAAATGGCGATACTCGAATCAAAAGAAGTGTCGCCAAAAAAAGGTGAAGGACAATCCATACAAAGTCAAGCAGTTATAATAAACCAATGAATCAAGCGGAAAAAGAACACATAATCCAGAAACTAGAATACCCAGATATCAGAAAACGTAAAACAAGAATAAAACGAAAGGGCTGAAGAAAACGTACTGGGTTTCTGAGGCTTGCCATCAGCCCACTTGGAGACAGAGAAATGGACCTTCTCGCGAGAGATAGCTTCGGTCTTGTAAGGCTCTTTGAGGCATTGCCTAACAAGATTAGCGCAGATGTTGGAGTATGTTATGTATGTCATCCCAGCTGCTCTCCAGAAGGGCACTGCTGCGTTGGAAGCCATTAAAACTATTCTCTCTCCTTTCCTTCTTGTAGGGATTTGTTGTGTGGGATGGTATTTGGAGTAGGTTTCTCGCAGCTGCATTTATATTACAGCCAAACGGCCCAATTGAACAAATATTCTAGGAAACCATTTAACTCCCGCATATTCGCAATTCTTCTTATTTTAAATAAACAGTATTTATGTATATTAATATATTTTTAGTTCTAATCAATTATGTATACGTTGAAACAATCTTTTGAAATAACCTGGATTTTTATTAAACTTTAAGAAAATTACAAAGATAACATCTTAAAGCACCCGTTTTATGTTGGTGGCAATACATAATATATTAACGGAAATCCATGGTGTAATATTCTTACACTGCGTATGGTTGTTGTCTCTCATATGTAGAAACGAAACAGAACAAAAATTTGGAGACAGAACATAACAAAAATTAGAGACAGTGAGGTGTTTGGTTGTGATGAGCAAAACAGATAAAACTATCTCTGTCTCGAGGGCATAAATATGTTTGGTTGCAGTTGACAGAACATAAAACAGTGTCAATGAGTAAATTATCCCTATAGTAGAATATGATTGGAAATATACAATTCATTGTTTATTTTAAAACGAATGATTTGTATTAATAAAAAAGATAACAAATACTAATAATAATAACAATAAAAAATTAATATCGAATAATAATAATAATAATAATAATCAAAATTTATAATTATAATAATATTAATAATATTAATAACAATAATTAATAATAATAATAATAAATTAATAATGATAATAGTTGGGTCGGTCGTGCTAGGCCCAGGTCCAACCCTAGGATAGCGTGTGGGCCGATCGACCCATTCCCAAGATAATGAGTTAGACATGACAGGTATTTACTATATAAGTTCATTATCTCCTCATAATGCATGTACGACTCTTAAGAACCCTAATACCCTCTGTTCTTAGAAAAAAACCTTCGACAATGAACTGACTTAAGCATCAGAGGGGCAAGCCGGCGATTAACCCTTGGTGTGCCTTTATTGTTTTTGCAGGTATCTTCTAGTTGAAGCTAATCGAGTTCATAGATCTAAACAACGGTGCCCAGCCTCATCAAAATCAGACTAAACTAGTTGGCACCCACCGTGGGGCCGGACGTCAGGGCACTACTTCCAAAAGCACACAGATAAATCAGGCGACGGCAACAAATCCAGATGTAGTCGCTGTCGCGGCACTTGCAATACAACGAATGGGCTTGCAATTACCTGTCGCCGTCTTCCCGCCGACGCCACATGATCCCCAGATCCATCCTCCACCCATCACCCAAAACCCCAGCACAAATAAGCTACCCCCATTAAACCCGAATAATCAAACACAATCTTCGCATCTGAACGACCAACCACCACCTCAAAACCGAGATCAAGAAGAACAGAGCGTAGCTCTGGAGGATAACGCCGGAAACAACTCACACCCTCATATCCAACACCCCATAAACACAAACCCTCCTCCACAACAAATCTCCCTTATCCAAAGACAAATAGAGGAAGCAGTCGATCTATTGATTCACCAAATCTTACAATCTCAGACAGAACAGCAGCAAACCCTCGCTCAGCAGATAGGTATGATAGCCGATTGCCATTCTGCTGAAACTCTCGAAAAAATTGTGGACGATCGAATCAACATGGCCATGAATTCTAGTTCGGATCAACCATCAATACAATATAGCTCTCCTTTCACTCAGGAGATCCTGAATAGCTTACCAGCGGTCTGTACTAAGATACCAATGCCTGAGAAATATACCGGAAAGACCGATCCCCTCGACTATCTTCAATACTTTCAGTCGATG
>JANTNU010000003.1:23023981-23035453 GCA_024752395.1 Erythroxylum havanense
ATAATAATAATAATAATAATAATAATAATAATAATAATAATAATAATAATAATAATAATAATAATAATAATAATGAGTTTAATAATATAATTAAGAATAAGAAATTTGCTAATGTGGGAGGAGGGATATTTTTTAAAGTTGCTTATGTGTTTTGTTGCGGAGACGGAGATAAGAAATTTTATCCTTCAGTTTTGGAAAGAATAAAAATTTTTGTTTTTCTCATCCGGGAACAGAACAAAAATTACTTGGGATAGCAACCAAATACGTAGAGAGATAGGATTTTTTTTTATTTTGTCATCTGTCCTCACTAAAGGGGACAGCAACCATACATTGCGTTAGGGAACTAACTTTTGTTCCATCATACTTTAATTCGGACAACTTCAGGGAAGACTCCTATAAGTGGACATGTAACCCTAAAGGTATGTTCACTGTCAGGTCCTTCGAGACCTATGTTAGTGCTTGGAGCAAAGAAGTGGATATTCTATCAAAGGCCACTTATTCAGGGCCCATCTTTATAAATAATAAAATAAGACTTATTTTTATCCTTATAAAAAATAAATTGAAATAAAATAGGATCTACTTTTGACCTCATAAAGAACAACAAAAAGGGTTTATATTTTGTTTATTTTTATTCTATATGAGTATCTAAAAATAAGCAAAAATAGGAACTTTTTTTTACTTTGCTTAGGGCCTATAAAAATTGTAAGAACGACCCTAATTGTATCATACCAATCGAGAAATGTATGATAATAATCAATATTGTACCAACCTAAGGTGTTGGCCTTTTCCATTTTTACCAATTAGTAGTCAAAATATGAATAAATGTTGTTTCGAAAAAATGTTGGCATAAAATGAACAAAATAAAACCTACCTGAACTAAACCTACCCATCCCTCTCACATCCCAGTCCCAACTCTCATATTTTCCTGCATGTTTGCCTCCTCCTCAGCTCTTCACTCTTCAGTTCTTCAAATCGCTGTCGTCTGTTATTTGTCTTCTAATTGTTGTCATCCATCGTCAATTTTCAAATCATCGTTAGTCTTCAATCTTCATATCATTATCTTCGTGCATCATCCCTCCGTCAATCCCTAGTCCGTCCACTTGCTCTTACTACAAGTGATAAGTCATTTAGTAACGATAAATATCTACCCTTATAACCAACTTTTCCTTCCTTACATCTTATACTGACGATTTGGTTATCTGTCACATTTGTACCATCCCTATTGCGAACAATGACAGTTTTGAAAATGGTTGACGTAAAAAGTAATAGCTACAGGGATGCTTAGGTAAGACTTTAGTATTATTCTTTAGTAACAGATATTTTTCATTAATTGTTAATTCAAGTTGGGCTATTTAAAAAATAAGAGTGACATGTTTTTAAACGTCACTATATACTTCTTCCAACGATTCATACAAATGCACAATACACAGTGAGAAAATACCACATATTAGAACACTGTCTTCTTGGTTGGTAATTAGTGAATTATATATATTGATGACAAATTAATTTATCACTTGATACCTTTCATAACACAAATTTATGAATTGGTATAAATGATATTATGACGAAACATCTTTTGATCAAAATTGTCACTTTCAGATAACTATTTAGTGGAACAATATTGATGAGATATTTTATCTTAAAATTTGAAATTATAGAAATTTTAAAAATATAGACAAATTAATTTAGTCTTGTATAACTAAAAATTTTGAACATAAAAGTAAGCATGTGATCCAAACTACATATATCACAAATATAATGTTCAAAAATAAACCATTACTTAATGCCTAAAAATTTTGTTCTAGTGCTAGTAGAAGAATAAAAACCTAACTAAAAGAACACATGCTCTTTTTAAGGAAAAAATAACGAAAATTGAGGCCATCACATCTTTTATGTAGCACCCCACTCCCATAAGACATGTACCCAACATCTAGAGGGATATCCGAGACCGTGTCCTATGAGGGTAGCATACTAGAGCACTCAATCATTCAAAACTCGATACAATTTTTTTTGAAACCACAAACATAAAGTGTGGAAATCGATAACCAAATCGGGCCCACTTTATTTCATAAACATTTTCAATCATACCAATAAATTCATCAGAAATTTCAATAGCCATTTAGGCCCATTACAAAAACAAAATACTTGTCAAAATTTCATTACATTACAAAAACCATATACAAACATTTCCGATTTGGAAATTTATTTCAAAACAGAAATATTCGAATACACAAGTTACAATAATTGCAGAAGACTTAATTTGATACAAAAAAGGAAATACTAATGCAAACGTCAACTGATCCCGATTTCTATCTCTTACTTGCATGTCATAGGCATACTCCTGTTTGTCTAACGACGTACTCTTCAAGTCTGAAAAATAATTCCAAATTTTGGCTGAGTTTTGCGAACTTAATGAGTGACCATCATCGATGGCTCACCCAGTCACATAACACATAAATCACATTCACAACATTTCACATTTCATAAACAATACAATTTAATCATTCATATTATGCATATGCAGTGTGCATGAGACCCACTTTCCATTTATTTCTTTGTTATGACCAAGTGTCTAAACTATTCCATATAGGGCTCATTGATAAATGTCTCATATATGGCTCATTGATAATTGTCCCATATAGGACTCATTAAACGTTGAGCCTGAGGCTCTGAATCATTTTTGAGCTCGAGGTCCTTTTTCACTTGTTGAACTTTAAACTTTGATCGGTGGCTATTCTGGTCATAATTGCCATTATATTTCATGCATTCATGAAATGAAATACATCAATCACATATGATCACTATTTACTTTCACATATCATCGGACCTTAGTCTAGTATTCAACATTTATGTTGAAAAATACTTTGTGATCATGCATTCATGTCATAAAGCATTTAGTTCATCACATTCAAATACAATTAGCACTTCCATATTACATTCAAGCATCAGAAACCTCGGACCTTCATTGTCCGAAATCACTCAATCAATTCACATCTCATTCATAATCACTCAAGTCATAACATAAACGAAACAAATAATAAGGTAAGACAATCTAGGTCTACTTATAGTACGCTTCAAAATGCTATTGCCTGGATGGTCCATCAACGTATGGAGGTTAACATTCCAATTGTCCATCTAAATCAAATAACACACACATATATCACAATTTACACAATTATAAGTGTTTAACAATGCACATGTTTGAAATGAAATATGTACAATGCATGTTCATAGCAGTCCTGGGTATTTTACCATTAATTTCATCATAAAGTCATTCTCATATCAAAAATCATATAAGTATAATTTATATTTAGGTTTATTCCTCACTAAAACCATTAAAATTCACAATTCATTTCTCATTGAATCACTTCAAAATTTTCTTAGACACACTTTCGGGTATATTGTTCATGTTCAATCAGAAGGTGAAACTGATATAATTTGGTCAAACTCTCTTCTAGGAAAGCTTTTCTCTATGTCTTATGTTTCCATTGACACTAAAATCACTCAATTTGGATCAGTAATTTGGAAGATATGCCTCAAACATTATTGGGTTATCCATATTCAAAAACAGTAAACTATACACTATTTCCATCCAGAAATTCAACATTTTAGAGAATGAATCAAAATTCTACTTCTTGAGAAAATTTGTAGGTTTATATCTCTAGTTTTCTCCAAATCAAAAAACATCTCATTTAGGATCCTATGGATCCAGATATAATCAAAATAGTGAAGGGTGTTTAGGAAGAAAATCCTATTTCACTTTTCCAACAAATTTCACACTTCAATTTGATCAATCTCTCTCAATTCAATTTATAATGCTACAAAGTTTTATTGAGAGAAATAAAAATATGTTAGGAATGCATTGGTTCAAGAACCAAATCATTTGGAGGTCTAGAGAAGAATTTATAATAAAAAGATCAAAGTATGTTCAAAAAATAACCTCCTTTGGATAAACAGGGAAGTCGCGATCATGCACATGCACGACCGCGACATTCTAACTTCATACCTTCAACCACGCTTGAATTCCTATAATTTAGCTCATCTATAAATAATAAATTTAAAACTTAATCATAAATATAAAAATACATATCTTAAAGGCAAGTATTAGAATCTAGATAAAATGAAATGGTCAATCAAGTGATTAGCTAGTTAAGGAAATGAAACACAATGTTGTGTAATTGAAAAATTACAACTAATTAGTATTTCACTTTCTAACATAGATGAAAGCATGAAATAAAAAATGATACAAATACGTGCTAACATTAAGAAACAAAAGGTATTAGAATTGCTTAGTCTAAATAATTAATTGTCCCAACTTTGTGCCTGCAATCAATGTAATCATTCTAACTCAACTTTTAATCATATTCTAGTAAAAGAGCATACATGAGTTATACAACACATCCACAACAAGCTCACAAGTCATAAATCAAAAGTCTAAGGCAAGAAGTGACTTTATAGGAGACGGAAAAAAATTATGATTGTAGTAAAATAAGTCAAAAGCTTAAGATTATACTATTCTTGGTAGTCACCAACATACGCACTTGATGTTGAAAAGCAACGCACTCCATCATGGGAATAATACAGATCACTTCACCCATTTGGAACCTGCTACTTGTTAATAAGATGTAATTCTAAGATAATAGTTTATTATACTTGATATAAATGAACATTTTTCACCCAGACAATTGATATACAAAAGCAAGTTAATCATACTTGATGATTTGTTCCATTAATATTACTGAAATGACCACTCAATGCTGGAAAATATTCTTGAAATAAATTGTCATAATATTCAAGCTTTCCCAAAAATTGTTCAACTTTCCTAGCAACATTGAATTCTGATCTTTAACTACTCGTATTTGGACATCTTTTTTGTTAGTAGTTACATAAAACTTTTCCCAGTCCACCTACACGTCCTCTCTTATTTGGCCCCTTGGCTTAAGCATATGCATCATTGTCTTAAGATTTAGGATCTAGTGTAGACTCTACTCCATCACTTTTATTCATTCTACCCTCCATACATTCCAAAGGAAAAAAGTGACATGTGTTAGCTTCATAATTTTTTTCTAGGTAATAATTATAGTCATAAAGAGTTTATACACCATTCTGTTGCAATTGGAGTCCCAAAATTTCCATCCTTTGTTTTTATAGTATCAATATAAAGTTTAGCTTTTAAAGGCACAACACTAGTTTTGTCAACCTAGTAAGATTTAACCAAATAGAAACACAAGTTTAGAATAAAGTTGGTTCAAATACAAGTAATAATCAATTAGATAAAAGTTTCACATGAGAAAGGTTACTATTGGTACACAAATTTGGTAAATTGTAGATTAAAAAGTCAATATGCAAAATATGCACATGTAGAATGAGCAATTTTGGGTAAATGCAGAACATGTACAAACTTGGTATATGTGGAATACCCAATTTTGGGAAATTAGTTTAAGGTATAATAAATACCTCTTCTTGGATTCATCGAGCTGATGATTTTGTTCCCCCATGATGTGGATCCTTTAGTTTTGACGATTTTTTACATGTATCTTAGCTTGACACTGCAAAGTATACATAACATTTGAAATATGTTTTAAATAGAAAGGATAAATTTAACCATAATCTAAAATAATGTTAAATAGAGGAAAAAAGACTTGTGCTTCGTCTGGAAGCCAATGATTTACAATTTATTTGTATTGTTCCTTATCTACTTGATCATCTATAAGTTGTGCTAAATTTGTTTCAATAGGTATGTTCATAAAAAACTTTGCATTGTTCTTCACCTCACATTTCTAATGCTTCCACTTATCACCCGTATTACTAATCACAACTTTCTTGACATTGTTAGTAAATCACCCATATCACTAATCACAACTCTCTAGACATTTTTAGTAACTGGTTGAATTTAGAACTTCTCCTATACCAAAAAATGTTTTAAGAATTACATGCTAACAATGAACAAATGAAAATATATGTAAATTACATAAAACCTCTACTATTTTCCACATTTCTTCCTTATAGCTAGATGGCATTACTTTCTAGTTTTTGAAGTGAATAGGCACAAGCTGTGACTTTCTAACCATACTACCTAAGAACTAATTAAACTTTCCACCTTTGAAACCAATTGATTTATTTAAAATGTTGAAATTAACAACAATCTTTTCTCCCTCTTCAATATCATTAAGCACACGAGTATATCCTCAAGTTTTTTGAACTAATTCATCACGTAGAAAATAGATTAAAATTTATAAATCTAATATAAATAAAAATGTTAAAGAAACATCTTGGTTTTCATAACACTTAGATGTGCTTGCTCATTTGGTTTTAGAACTGTTGGGCTAGTTTAAGGAGCTCCATGATTTTGTTGTTTTTGTTATTGTTGAACTTGTGATTGCATTAGTGATTCTACTATCTCTTCTTGGGGTTGGATTTGTGGTGGTTGTTGTAGCATGGATTGGGATAATTATTGTTGTTCAAATAGAGAGAAAGAAGTAGAACAATGTTCGGTGATGGTAGCTTGGATATAAATACTATTATGAACAAGTTCTTGACCAAACTTCGAATGGAAGCTTAGGTGAATGCAAATGCCCTAAACCAGTCTTAAATTAGAAGTAACATTTAACATAAGGGATTATTATCAAAATTGTATTATCTTGTAGTTTATGCTCACAATTATGGATGTAATTCTAATATAGTCAAGCTTAGTCATTAAGTACTCGTAAAAATTGGTTTTTGAACTTCTCTTATTGAAGCTTTTATTTTGGCAATGAATTAACTTTACTCTAACAAAAATTGTAGGTGATATGAATTTTTCATGAAAAGTTAAGTGCTAAAAAAATCAAAAAAAATCTTTTGGGTTATGAAGTAGTAATTTACAATAATAAAGTTGTTTTATCTAAGTAAGGTATCAATCTTAATAATGTACATAATGGATTATACAAATTTGTGGTTGAAGATGAGAACCTCAAATGACTTTGACGCAGGTAGATCTCCTATTGAAATTTGGGAGAAAATAAAAAAGGAGATAATATATCAAATATTCCCTAGTAATACTTTTTGGATTACAAAGGAAACTTAAAAAAATGAGGTAGGACAACTTAGTGCAAGAATATGAGACAATTCATATCTTTGATGTTATACGTACAAAAAATGTCAAAGGGGGACAATTTATTCAACTTCATAAGCTCCTTATAAGGTTGAGCATAAGTTGAGTTTTAGAGGCGAGATATAAAGGACCTTCTTAATACAATAGGCTACAGCTACTTTGATATATTTCTAAGTGACACCTCCAATATAAACTAGCAAAGAAGGTAAGAAAGATGGTGGAACTTGGAGCAACTAAAAGAAATGAAAGGATAACATGTGCAAAACTTCTCCCTATAAGTTGAAAAAGAATAATAAAAATGAGATATTTCTTGTTTCATTTCTAAAAGCCCATAATTTGTTCACAAATCTGCAAAATAAAAAGTAGGTAAAGAGCAAATGAATTCTAAAATTGCAAAAGATCGGTGAAAGTAAGGTAAGGACTCAACAGAAGAAGTATACCTTAACAACTATTTTATGTTAGAAGTAATAAACCTTATAAAGGAACATCCAAGTACAAAATTTGAAAGAGAGGGTAAATTATATGCCAATTGAGTTGTTTTAAGCACAACAACCATGTAACTGTAACTAACACTAGTAAGTATGAGTTGATCCCACAAAAACTGGAATTTCTAATACTTATGATATATCTAGTTTAACAAATTATGGTGCTTATAGTTAATCAAATTTAAAAACAAAATAATAAAATAAAATAAATCATCACAATTGGCTAACTAGAGAAAAGATTAAACTGAAATCAATAAAAAAGATAGTGGTACTTGGACTTTGAATCCCTTCAAGGCTTCTCATACAATCATGATTTCATTAATCAATTTAATCTATATTTTGTTGGACCATGAAAATTTCCTAATTATGCAAATATTTTTTTACGACTATTAATTTCTAATCCTAGGTGATTAATTGAAATCTCTTTCTAATTAAAACTCCTATAATTACATCAATTGATTTATAAATTTTATTATTAGGCTTGACTATAACCTGGAAGATTTATGTTGACAAATCTATAAGTTTGCATGCAACTTCTTTTAGTTATGCTAGACGTATTCATACAAAAAAATATATCAACGCTGATTGCATGAAATCATACATAACTCAATATGCAAGTTATATTAATTCAAGAATAATGAAGAACACATAATTGAATCTCAATAAACTAAATAATGAATTAAATTAAAATAAAATTACTATATGGCCTATCACAGGGTTCATCTAATCCAAGTACTAATAAAAGTTTAGTTTCCAATCATAAAAGAAGTAACATCAAAACTAAAGGAAAAACTAGAAAATCAAAATTAGATGCTTGTTTGAATATTCACCTAGCCTTTTCATGAGAGTAAACATCTTGTCGTAAATAATCATGGTTACTCAATTAGGTCACTATCCCAAATAGCTAGTAATACCATTATTTAACTTTGATCTTTTTATTGGTACAAAGCTAGCAAAGTGAAATTGTTTATGCTCATTTATTCACACACTATTATTTTTTCTTTTTTTTAAATTTGGGGTAATAAAATTCTCAAAAAGAACTTACATTTAACTCAATGTCTGTACAAGTTATACCAAAAAGTATCATAATGCAAATCAAGTATTCCTTCTCAAAATTAATGAACTAAATAAAAATAAATTTAAAGATCAAAACTCATAACTATTTGCCTAAATAAATGAAATCACAATCATAACAAATACATAATGAATCTTATCAATTAACATGCTTCAAAAAATTACCCAAGTTATTCATTTTTAAACTAATTATAACAAAATTGACAAGCTTGACTACTATGTCCCTCCCTCACTCTTTAAGTTATACATTACTCTAACTATACAAAACATGCAAGAATAATGAAAGATATGAAAAATAAAGTGAGAATATGAGCATAACTAGTAATCCCATGAAAATACAAAATTTACAATCTTGTCCAATGTCATAAACATCTATCTAGTGTTGTTGAAATCTTCTCTACTATAATGCAAAGAGGTGATGTTACATTTATATCCTTTGGAACTTCATTAAATATCAAGTAACAAAATTAGAACCATATGACCAAATATATGAAAAAAAACAAGCTACTAACAAAAATCCTACAAACTACTCAATAAAAACAAAAACATCTAATTGTTAGGTTTCCTCCCCATCAGCGCTTCTTTATCTTCAACCTAGATCTATAATCATCAGCTTTCTTGCACCCTTCTTCCTAAATAAGGTTCTATTAGCATATAAATAGGCTGTATTGTAGCGCCCCCTTACCGCAGAATACACACCGGGATGCCCGCAGGTCATTTTGGTACATATCCTACGATAAGGGTGAGCTACGAACGATTACTACAATTCCTTCACATGGCATCATAATAAAACATCAATATAAAAATCACAAATTTTTGAAACCAATTTTTTCCTCATTTCATTCATCAAAATCAAGGAGTTTATACATCTGTCATCCTGTACTGTCTGTACATAAATCCCAAAAATCCTAGTAAAAATGCTACATGAAAGAGGAAAACAACAGATCTATCTAGGTCATCCCAAAAGTCCAAGCTGACTGACCTATGAGCCATGACTTCTCTTGTCAGTACTATCTACACGGCTGCAAAATCCCCTCTGTAGTTAGAAGTCTACTCTCGGTCCTGAAAAATAATGTTGCAATTTTGGTGAGTTTTGCGAACTCAGTGAGACAACCATTATCGATGGTTCACTCAATTCATGCAACAATCAAAACATATCACAATTATTTTATAACAGCACATCAATCAGAATTAACATATTTTTCATATAAGCATAAGGCATCTTGCATGTCACTCAATCAAGCATATTTAATCAAATGCATATGTAATGCTTGTTGTGACCGAGCGCCTGAACTGTCCCATATAGGGCTCATTAAACTTTGAGCCAAAGGCTCTAAATCACTGTTGAGTTTGAGGCTCAGATACACACGTTGAGCTTTAAGCATTAAAAAGTGGTTGTTCCGGTCACAACTGTCATTATCTGATTATGCACACATGAATGAAATGCATATGCCGCAGTCAATTAGCATATGTCACAATTAACCATATATGTCACAAACAATCACATATGCCGCAATTTCTCACATCATAGGCAGGTAGATCTCCTGTTCACATACAAATAACACTTCAATAACACAACTCCCTAGTACATAGTCATCGGACCTTCTTTCCGGATTCCACAATCCTAAGCAAATCACAGTCCCACCATTATCCACCACAAATCATAAGCATAAGCAAATAATAAATGAGGAACCATCTAGGTTACTCACCAATAGCTTCCAAAGCTAATGCCTGGAAGTCTTGGCAACATCCGTTGGTTGACTTTCCAAATGCATCTCTATAACAATTAAAATACACATATATTACAAATTGTACAATCAGAAATGTATAATAATGCACATGCAGGGATTGAAATGTGTACAATGCATGTTCATGAAATTCCTGATATTATTCCATAAATCTCATCACAAAAATGTTTCCCTAAATTTTAGAAATCCATATACACCAAAATTACTCACTTTGGATTCCTATAAGTCCAATATTGTCAAAAACACTGTCCAGAAAATTAATCAATCGGTCCTCTCAGTTTGATTTAATCCATAATTTCCAAATTAATCTAAAAAATTTACTAATTCTCATGGAGAGGTAGATAAATGTCTTACGAATCCGATGCCTTGAAAATCAGGTCAATCGGAGGTCGGATGAAAAAATTATTCACAAAAGAATGGGAAAGAGTCCAATAAAGAATGAAATAAGAAATAAAAAATTAAAATAAAACAAAATAATAAAAAAAGAAGGAGCTAATTCGCACTCAGCTCCTCGCGCCCTCGTGACCTCGCAAGGCGTTGCCCTCGCGAGCGGCGAGTTTCCAATTTCGACCTTTTTTTAAAAATATTCCACTTAAATCCCTTTTTTTTTCAAGATGCAAAATTTGTGATCTAGAAGTCCAAATTTTACAAACTTGGTATCAATAAAAAGAGAAAAGAAAGCTCTACAATTTCTATGTAGACCTCGAAACCCAATTTCACCTCTAAGGGTGTCAAAACTTCAATCAAAGTTACTGCCTACACATTATCATCCAAAACAGTACCACAATAGTCTAAAAATCATAACTTCTTATCCACTTATCCAAAAATTCCGTGCTTTATATAAATGGAAAGATCAGAACACAATCTACAACTTTCACAAAAAACTTGGAAGCCAATTCTGTTGGGACCCGATCCGGAAATCAGATCCCAACCGAGAAGCGAAGGAAAACGAAGGAAACAAAACGGGTTCAAATCGAATAAATCGAATCACAACAAATCGAATACAAATCAATTTCCGACATCCGTAAACAAATATCAAAGGAAGCGTTTGCGTTGGAAACCTTAGACTAAC
>JANTNU010000003.1:23047534-23066592 GCA_024752395.1 Erythroxylum havanense
TTTTAATAATGTAAAGTCCATTTTGCCCCTTCCTTAAACCTTAAGCCTTATACTCTTAAGTATCTTGCCCAAATTGCTCTCATACCAATTCTTATAATTTTTCTATTTCAATTCAAAAATTTCGACCCTTCGGGACAGAATTGAAATCCATAATCTTCCCGAGTCACTCATTTTCATACCTATCAATTTTATAATTTTCCAAAGCTCAAACTAAAACAAAATTCCTAAATCATGTCTTTAATTGGAGTGTCAAAAGTACAGTCATTTTCAGTACCGAAAATCTCATCGGTACCCGTTTTGCAATTTTCTGTAGAATTCCCATAAAGCACTCCAATTAAATTTCTCCATTACACAATTTCGCATTTTCACAAAAACACCAAAGCCGGGAATTATCACAAGTGCATGTACAATTTTGTGCACAAAAACACGACCCAATCCAAATTTACTATTTGATCAATCCCATCATTGACGGGATGTTACATAAATAAATCTTGGGCATGTAATTGTCTTTAAAAGCCCTCAGAAAATCCTCCAACTTTAGTAGGCAATGCCTGGTGGTACTGCCCGGGACAGTCTTCCACCACTGAGAAGCTGAGCCCTGTAGGAGAGATACTGCATAATTGAACCTCTCATTTAGATCGCAATCCATCTGATCGAGGACTGTCTCAGTCCTCTCAAGCCATCCTTCAGCCTCAGCGGGGTCTATGCTGCCATAAAAGTCCACAGCTCCCTGCTTGCCTAGCCTATCGTACCTCATCTCCCGTCTCTGGGAAACTCTAGGAGGCAAGTCCTCAAATCGAGGCACTGAGGACTCCCTACTGGCTCCGACTGATCCTTAGTCAGTTGGTTGATCAACTTGATCACCTAATACGGATGACCTATAACAAACAATAATTTTGATCAATTTTCGCATTTCTCAACTCCTTCAAAATAATTCATGCCTAAACATTTTACATGTCCCAACAGATGCCAAATCATGCTCTGATACCACCGAAATGTAGCGCCCTTTATCGCATGGTACACATCGGGACACCCGCAGGTCATTTCGGTACATATCCTACGATAAGGGTGAGCTACGAATGATTACTACAATTACTTCACATGGCATCATAATAAAACATCAATATAAAAATCATAAATTTTTAAAAACAACTTTTTCCTCATTTCCTTCATTAAAATGAAGGAATTTATACATCTGTCATCTTGTACTGTCTGTACATAAATCCTAAAAATCCTAGTACAAAATGCTACATGAAAGAGGAAAACAACATATTTATATAGGTCATCCCAAAAGTCCCAGCTGACCGACCTGTGAGCCATGACTTCTCTTGCCAGTACTATCTACACGAATGGAAAAGCCCCTCTGTAGCTAGGAGTCTACTCTCGGTCCTGAAAAGTAATATTGCAATTTTGGTGAGTTTTGCGAACTCAGTGAGGCAACCATCATCGATGGTTCACTCAATTTATGCAACAATCAAAACATATCACAATTCTTTTATAACACATCGATCAGAATTCACATTTTTCATATAACCATAAGGCATCTTGCTTGTCACTCAATCAAGCATATTTAATCAAATGCATATGCAATGCTCATGTAACACTTTTTTTTAATTATTTCGGTGTTGTGACCGAGCGCCTGAACTGTCCCATATAGGGCTCATTAAACGTTGAGCCAAAGGCTCTAAATCACTGTTGAGCTCGAGGCTCAGATACACACTTTGAGTTTTAATCTCTAATCGGTGGCTGCTCCGATCACAACTGTCATTATCTGATTATGCACACATGAATGAAATGCATATGTCGCAGTCAATTAGCATATGTCACAATTAACCATATATGTCACAAACAATCACATATGCCACAATTTCTCACATCATAGACAGGTAGGTCTCCAATTCACATACAAGTAGCACTTCAATAACACAACTCCCCAGTACACCGTCATCGGATCTTCTGTCCGGAATCCACAATCCCAAGCAAATCACAGTCCCACCATTATCCACCACAAATCATAAGCATAAGCAAATAATAAATGAGGAACCATTTAGGTTACATATACAAGTAGCACTTCAATAACACAACTCCCCAATACACAGTCATCGGATCTTCTGTCTGGAATCCACAATCCCAAGCAAATCACAGTCCCACCATTATCCACCAAAAATCATAATCATAAGCAAATAATAAATGAGGAACCATCTAGGTTACTCACCAATAGCTTCCGAAGCTAATGCCTGGAAGTCTCGGCAACGTCCGTGGGTTGACGTTCCAAATGCGCCTCTATAATAATTAAAATACACATATTACAAAATGTACAATCAGAAATGTAAAATAATGCACATGCAGGGATTGAAATGTGTACAATGCATGCTTTTGACATTCCCGGTATTATTCCATAAATATCATCACAAAAATCTTCCCCTAAATTTTAGAAATCTATAGACACCAAAATTACTCACTTTGGATTCCTATAAGTCCAATATTGTCAAAAACATTGTCCAGAAAATTAATCAATCGGTCCTCTCACTTTGATTTAATCCATCATTTCCAAATTAATCTAAAAAATTCACTAATTCTCATGGAGAGGTAGATAAACGTTTTATGAATCCAACGCCTCGAAAATCAGGTCAATCAGAGGTCGGATGAAAAAGTTATTCACAAAAGAATGAGAAAGGGTTTAATAAAGAATGAAATAAGAAATAAAAATTAAAATAAAACAAAATAATAATAAAAAAAGAAGGAGCTGAGTCGCACTCAGCTCCTCGCGTCCTCGCGACCTCGCGAGCGACAAGTTTCCAATTTCGCCCATTTTTTTAAAAATTCCACTTAATTCCCCTTTTTTTCCAACATGCATAATTTGTGATCTAGAAGTCCAAATTTTACAAACTTGGCATCAATAAAAAGAGCAAAGAAAACTCTACAATTTCTATGTAGAGTTCAAAACCCAGTTTCACCTCTAAGGGTGTCAAAAATTTAATCAAAGTTATTGTCTACACATTATCATCCAAAACAGTATCACAATCTTCTAAAAATCATAACTACCTATCCCCTTATCTAAAAATTCTATATTTTATATCAATGAAAAGATCAGAACACAATATAAAATTTTCATGAAAAACTTGGAAGCCAATTCAACCTCTAAAAGGGTCAAATGCTCAACCAAAGTTTCTGCCCATATAAGTGTCATCCCCAACAGTAACACAATCTTCTAAAACTCATAACTTCCTATCCCATTGTCCAAAAATTCCATGTTTTATATCAATATAAAGATCAGAACACATTCTACAATTCTCATGAAGAACTTAGAAGCAAATACTACCTCTAACTAGTTCAAATTCCCATATGATTGTTGCTACCCTGTTTCATATTGTTAAAAATCACCTAAACCATATACACATTTCAATCACTCATAACTATCAATTCCAATATCAAAAAATAACACATTTCATGGCGATAGAAAGCTATCAAGAAGAGCTACAACTTTTATGAAGGCCAACTTAGCAAAATCAGCCTCAATCAATCTAGAAAAATTCCTAAAGTTTCAGATCACAATTTCAATGTTAGTGTCACTAAAATGATACTATTCATCCCTACACACTTTGCCACTTTCAAGTTAAAATTTAGAACTCCTCAAGCCAAAATTGAATAACACCTCCTTCACAAGAAATGTAGCCAAACACATCAAGTTTAATTCAAGCTAAAAATCATCTCAATTTCACAACCATATAAAAAGTTATGGCAAAAACAATGAAACATATACTAATCCAAATTTCCAGCTTTTCAACCTAATTCAAATCCTATTACTTAGATACCAATTCTACACCAATAAGCATCCAATTTAGTCAATAAATCACCCACAATTTAATCAAGACATCCACTTGAATGATTATCCACAAAATGACAGCAACCTATATTCACTCATTCATCCTTTTCTACACTATTCTAAACGTAATTTCACTTCCAAAATATCTAAAACATTTCTACTTACATTCATCCAATCCTACCTCATCAATCCTCAATCAAACACCAAGCAAACAAGAAATTACATACCCATATTCTACACACATAAGTCTCATGCAATTAAGTATACAAATGTAACATCCCATCCCCATATTAAGGGTTATGACCAAAAATTTCAGTACATGCGAGCTCAAAGAGAAATTAAGACAATGCATTTTCTTGCTCATGCATCATGTTAGCATATATGCACATAAATACGAAATGTTTTCACATAAAAAGTGGTACATGCATTCATTGACAACTTCTGGGTATAAATGGTATTAAATGTGATTTTTTTTTAAATGAGGAGTAGAAGGAGTAGAAAGAGTGATCTTGGCATGAGTTGTGATAAGGAAAGATTTAGAAACAAGATTTGATACTGATCTGGACAATGTTCACTGAATATGCTTCAGCCCTTTAGCCATAACATTTTTTCTAATTGTCCAAACGAGATAATTCTTAATTTGGATTAATCTAGAGATATATAGCTATATTTTGTCTGAAGACATCAAATTTTAGTTCTGTCTATAAAAGTCCCAAAATTGTCATGAAGTGAAGAATTGGGTGCAGTGTTGGTGTATGAATGAAAAATTTGTCTTTGAATTTTAGGGGCAAATCTAAACTTATTCTAGATAGAAATTGGCAAACTTTCCTTCTATAATATTGTAGATATTTCTTTTATCTTTCCAATGGTATAAATTTTGTAAATTTTGGACATCGGAGTCAAAAGTTATGATTTTTATAAGTGAATATGTTCTGGATGCAAAAAAAAAACAAACGATAGAAAGTGAAAGGAAGAAAAGCATATGATAGAATCGGGAGAAAATATGGACTTGATATAGATAGAATTTGTCAAATGTTTATTCTAGAAAGTTGTAGATATTTCTTTTATCTTTCCAACGGTATAAAGTTTGTAAATTTTGGACATTGGAGTCAAAAGTTATGATTCTTATAAGTGGATATATTCTGGATGAAAAAAAAGTAGACGATAGAAAGTGAAAGGAAGAAAAGCAGACGATAGAATCGGGAGAAAATATGGACTTGATGTAGATAGATTTTAACAAAGTTACCTTCTGGAAAGTTGTAGATCATTCTTTTATCTTTCCAACGGTATATAGTATGAAAATTTTGGATATCAGAGTCAAAAGTTATGATCCTTATAAGTGGAGATGTTCTGAGTAGAAAAGTAGACGGAAAAAAGTAGACGATAAAAAGCAGACGAAAAAAAAGTAGACGATAAAAAATAGACGGAAGAAAGCAGATGATAGAAAATGAGATGATAAAGAATGTATAAGATAGAATTGCCCTTTGAGGTCTGCATGAAAGTTGTAGATCTCGAAGTTTTCTTTTCCATGGTCTAAAAACGAAGTCAATTAGACATCTGTAGCAAAAGTTATGGCATTCGTACTGAGGCATGTACATTCCAAGTAAGGGAAAAAACCTGTCATAGTCTTTTGGCCATAACTTCTTCCCTAGACCTCCAAATGACTTGATTCTTGAACCATTGGATTCTTAAGACTTTTTTATATATCTCCACCAAAAATACAAGCTATCTGAAATGAAATAAGAAAGATTGAGTGGAAAAGGCAGGACGGGTACAGTGAGTGTGCTCTTAAAGGATATGAACTGGTGTTATCCCATTGAACATACTTCAGTGTTTTGATGATATCTTGACCTGTAGAAATACAAATGAGATTATTTTTAATTCAGGATAAACTAGAGACATAGAGCTATAAAGTATCTGAAGGAAGTGAATTATGATTTAGTTCCTAAGACTTTCAAGTTTTGGATAGAAGTTGAAAATAACATACTGTTTTGAACAAGAGCAGTCCAAAAATATTTGAAGTATATCTTTTGAATCACTAAACCAAATTGAATGATTTTAGTAGCATTAGAAACTTAAGACAATGTAGGACATTTTCTAGAAGAAAGTGTTAAGTCAGAATATGCAAGGGTATTTTTGGCAAGACACTTAAGTGTAAAAGAACATAAGCCAATAAGGAAGGATAAAAGGGACTTTTTGGACTCATTAAGGGCATAAATGGAACAAGAAGTATTGCCTTGCCTATAAATAAAGGAGAAACGTGAATGAGAAGATTCTAGAGAAGAAAAATGAGTGGATTAGAAAAGAGATAAGAGAGAGAGAACATGAAAAAGAAATGAAAGAGAGAAGGAAGGGAAAAGAAGCTAGGGTTTTAATTCCTTTGGCCTTCAAGATAGATTTTGAAGTTGTTCAAGAAGAGAAAGTACGAGAAAGAAAAGAGGTTCCATTTGAGCTAAGAATCAAGGTATGATCTTTTTGAATCTTTGGAATTTTAGAAGCATTCTAGTTAATGGAGTTTAAAAAAAATGCTTGTGTTTAAATATGCTAGAATCTATTTCAGTGATTATGCATTGTGGGATCTTAAAGTGGATTCTTATTGAATGAGATTGGTTTGTCTTAGAAAACTAAAAGAATCCTACCTAAGTATGTTTTAAGTATGAAGTGCCAAACCATGAATGGGAATTGGATATTATGAGATCATATGAGGTTAGAAAAGAGATGATGAGAAATTAAGTTATGTTATAAAGTAACCAAGTGCTCTTGAAGTATAAGCTTATGAATAAGTTAGACATATAAAAAGGGTAAAGATTGAAAGGAGCATTTAGATTGATCTTGTACAAATGAAGTGTGAAAAATTATCAGTATAATAAGCAATTAAAAAACTTCCTAGATCTACAACTGATTTTGATAGTTTGTTACGTAAAAAGTCTTCATTCTTAGATTACTGTCAATAATTCTTTAATAGCATCTTTATTTAAGTCCATCTCTTCTTCTTCCTCTTTCTTCTCTCTGCTCTCTTCTTGAACAACAACTTCTTACTTTTCTTCAACCTCTAACTCCTCGCTACTCTATAATGTTATTGTAATCACATGTTCCCTCAAATGTTGCTCGGAGTATTAAAAAAAACACTTGGCCTTTTGGTTTTATAGAGATGTAACCTTAGTTGAAGTAACACATTTCATAAGGGTATCTCAAGACATTGATACTCCTCTTGCTATTGTTGTCATAGAAATCCAGACAAAGTATAATTTTTTGTGTAAAGTCGTAATATTTGATGTTCTATGGATTACAAGTATTCCTATATGGGGTATCTTAAGGCCAGTTCTTCATGTAAATTGGATGCTCCCATGTATAGCCCAATACCTAACATTCATAATTAGATTGGTTATCCCCACAAATGCCATAATATATTATGGATGTCAATTAAGCTTCTAAATACATATCTCTATAGCTCTTGTTTCGAACTTCTAAAGTTGCCATAAGTGATGGTATACTATAATACTTTTGAGAACATTGTCTTCTTCATCCTTCCAATATGTCTAGTGGCTATAAAAACAAATACACAAATTCTGCAAATAAACCACAAACACAAGATCAAAAAAGAGAGCTCTAAAGAAAAATATATACATATTAAAAGAAAAGGAGAGCAAATAAATGGCTCGATCAATAGAAAGTTCTTATAAACCTGTATAAAGGCATTTTTCTTAGTTCATTTGGATAACATTGAGTACATTCAATCATTTATAAGAGAGTTGAGAGCTCTAAGCTAATGTTCTTGACGGGAGCTTCAAGTACGAAGATCATGAGTAGTTGTATTGCAGAGTGTTTCAAATTAGAAGTAACTCGAGTCCTTGTATTATTTTATCACATTGATAAATAAATAAATTTTCATATCTCTATTATTTATCTTTTAATTAAATTTTGTCAAACACTTGTCTTATAAAATATGAGTGAAACACCCTAATATAAATTTGTTTATTGATGATCACAAAAGAAAACTAAGTTAGAACAGTTAGAAGCGGTTAGAATAGATAATAAAATGGACTCTTTTAACATCAAATTTTACTTTTAAAATAAGCCTGAAAAGTAAAAAATGAGATAAAAATAAGAAACAAAATACACATATATAATATTTAGTACTTTTCCTAGTTAATTTTTTTGTGTCTTAAAATTGAAGGAATTAATGTACACACTGACAAGAAAATTTCTATCTTATTTAATGTTTTCTTATATTGAAAAAGTTGTTTATCGATTCCAAAACTTCTAGTTGGACTGCTCGTTCAGCAAAGTAGATGGTCGCTATAGCAACATTTGATTGAAAGGAGCTGTTGAAGCAAGAAGTCAAAAACTAGATCTACCAGATTGGCTTTCACTGAAATCTTACAAACTTCATTGGAAAGGCTAAACCATAACGGTTTGGAGTTTGGAGTTTAGAGTTTAATCTAGAAAGTCTTAATTAATATCATTGTTAGAAGTAACAATTGCCACCTTTTTTCTTCTAATTAGAGGAAATAATAACAATAAACAGATTTTATTTAACTAATTTAGTTAATTTTTAATTAGTTCTGATTCTCTTTTGTCCATAATAAATAGACAAATTAGATTAAATGAAAAGATAAAAAAATTAACTTTGTTGGTTTCTCCTTTATTCTCTTTCGCTCCCCTCTCTTATCCAAGTTCTTTTCGAACTTCAAAATTCTAAAACTTGTCTTGTCAACCACGTTGATAATGACTGTAAGAATCTAAAAGTACCGTTTAGGATCGAGAGACAACAGATGACAAGTGGATAACGTCGCACCACCCCTTTTTCACAGTTGCCGATATTGCTGCCTCAACCATACACACACAAACTCCCCCACACCCACACAGACCTAAACCTAGTATTTAAACCCCCACACACACTTCTCACACATCGCAATCATTCGCACACCCTTTCACTGTATACACAGCCATGGATATCGAAGCTTCGAAGCAAAAAAATAAGCATAGCTCTTATCTGTATGATCAAGAGCAGCCCCCACCATCTCCCAGCCCCATGAGAAAGGTCATAGTGGTAGCGTCAATAGCCGCTGGAATCCAATTTGGTTGGGCTCTGCAACTCTCTCTGCTAACGCCATACGTGCAGCTCCTTGGCATTCCTCATAAATGGGCTGCATTCATTTGGCTCTGTGGTCCCGTCTCCGGTATGCTAGTCCAACCCACCGTCGGCTACTACAGTGACATTTGTACGTCCAGGTTTGGACGTCGTCGCCCTTTCATAGCTGCCGGGGCTGTCTTTGTCGCCATCGCTGTGGTTCTCATCGGATTCGCCGCTGACATTGGTCACCATTTCGGGGACACCCTAGAGAGGAATATTATTAAGCGACGTGCCATCATGGTGTTTGTGGTAGGTTTCTGGATTCTTGACGTTGCCAACAACATGCTACAAGGGCCTTGTCGTGCCCTTCTTGCTGATCTCTCTGCCGGCGACCAGATTAAGACGCGTACCGCCAATTCATTTTTCTCATTCTTCATGGCGGTCGGTAACGTTCTTGGCTTCTCCGCGGGGTCCTACACTCACCTATATCACATCTTCCCTTTCACAAAAACCGAAGCCTGTGATGTATATTGTGCAAATCTGAAGTCTTGTTTCCTTATCTCCGTGTTTTTACTTATGATCCTAACTGTGGTAGCTCTCATTTACGTCTCCGAAAAGCAATGGTCACCAGAGGAGTGCGGAAACAGAAATGGCACTAAAGGTGGTAATGATAAGATGGACATGGAAGGGTCAGGGAGAAATGCTCCGTTCGGCGGACAATTGGTGGATTCTCTGAGAACTATGCGTAAACCTATGTGGATTTTGCTCTTGGTAACCTGCCTCAACTGGATTGCATGGTTCCCATTCTTGTTGTTCGACACTGACTGGATGGGAAGAGAAGTGTACGGAGGTGATTCAAATGGAAATGAAGATCAAGAGAAGCTATATGATCGTGGTGTGCGAGCGGGAGCACTTGGGTTGATGTTGAATTCAGTGGTTCTAGGGTTCATGTCACTTGCAATTGAGTTTTTCTCCCGCTTGCTGGGTGGTGTTAAGAGGCTTTGGGGTATTGTTAATATCATCTTAGCAGTTTGTCTGTCCATGACCGTCTTGATCACCAAGATGGCTGAATCATCACGGAAGTCAATGGCCATCGCTGGACATGGGACACTGTCTTCGCCACCAGCAGGTATTAAGGCTGGAGCCTTGGCTCTCTTTTCCGTAATGGGCATACCCCAGGCGGTAAGTTTTTTTTTTTTTTTTAAATTCTTTTTGCCCACATATTAGCTGCAAACTACTGAAACTATTAAGGTGATTGCTCTTAGTTTTAATGGCAGACGTCGTGTACACTCTTAACTATTATTTTCTCGTCAAACAGAAAGAAAGGAAGAAGCATAACCAAGCTACACATGCAATTTCCGCACAGCGATACTGACGTTATATGTTTCCTTATTTTGTGTAGGTAACTTTCAGCGTTCCTTTTGCTTTGGCATCAATTTTCTCTAGTTCTTCTGGCTCAGGTCAAGGTAAGAAGTTTATTTGAGATGTCATATATCTATTGACATGTTTGAAGTTTACCATCTTTATAGTTTTGAAATTTCGATGTGCAAAACTTAATAGGAGTACTCCAAACCCTTTAATTAACTGAATAATGCTAGCGATATTCAAATTCTTTTTATTCTTTATACTTAATGAATAATCAAATAATTGACACCGATTTTAGTTTAAAATTAAGATGTGCAGCCGATTCATTAAAAAAGTGAAAGTTAGCATATATAATTTCACACAAAAAGTATTAAAATCATAACCTTGCTCAATTTTATTTGAAGAAAAGAAAATTTTTCTTAACATTGCCATTTTGTTTTCTCAGGACTTTCTTTGGGAGTTCTGAATCTCTCAATTGTCATACCACAGGTACGGTTGATTGATTAGTGTTCCTCATTACATGTTAACTGACTAGTTCCTTGAAAAGTATTTATCTGAATATATTGAAGTTTCCATTTTCTTGTCAATATAAAAAGGGTTTCCCAATAATTAAGTGGGACTTGAAAGGATTGCTTGGAGTATATTCTTTTGAACCTACATTCACATATCTCGACTGTTAGGCACTATTATTTATATATTTAATATCAACCTTTCAACGTCATGCTATATAATCTTTACACTCTGGCGTGAGCTAAAAAGGTTAACCTTCCATACAATGGTCCTAATTCATGAGTTGTGATATATAAGATAAACTGATGGTGAATACTTAATAAGCATTGAAGTGGTCTTCTAGAGAGAAAAAAGATATATAATTGGGTCTAATGTTTTTGTGTATAGATGGTGGTATCTATGGCAAGTGGACCATGGGACGCTCTCTTTGGAGGTGGTAATCTGCCGGCATTCATTACCGGAGCAATTGCAGCGGCAGTAAGTGCAATATTGGCGTTAACACTGCTCCCATCTCCAGTCCCTAATGTACCAGCTTCCGAAACTTCAGGGCTTGCCAATGCCACCGCCGAGAAATGAGGCCTCTTGTCATTGTCTAAATAACATTTGCAACTTTCCTGCCAGCTTTTCAATTAAAACCTTGAGAAGTGTCCACGGCTAAGGTTGACCATGCTGTTGTAAAAGAAGTATCTATCGCCAAATTCGAATGTCAATTGACTTCAATTCTTCCTTTGCATGGTTTTGCTTAATATTGTGCATCAGCATAATTACTTGATCTCCCTTAGCAGATTTTCCACTCTTTGTCCAATTACAATGACGAGTTAAGTTTGCGAAAGATTTTAAGTACTCAATCGGCAACTCTGAGCCAATTTAACAAAAAGTAAGAGTGAGGGAGTGCGCTTATAGGTTTTATTATTTGATAACCAGCGAAGAATGGACATTGATAATTATTAATATCATAAATATTAAAAGCTATTATTTTTATAAAATATTTTTTGATTTAACAGTGATAGTCATTAATATAGTTATATAATTACTTTCTTTCTGAGCGTTGTCTTTTTAGGCATCCTAACATCACTACAACAAGTATCACTTTTGACTACTTTTTCTGCCATATATGATTTAAGATTTTTAGTTAAAAGTCACTTTTTGGCTATGAAATTTAAAAATCTTAGCTAGAATAACTTTTTGGCTTGGAAATTTGAAAGTTGTAGCCTATTGAAATTGCACCTTAAAATTTTTTTTATCTTCATTGGTTTTTTAAAACTATTATTTACTTTTGTTTAATTAGAATTTTATTTTCCTAGTTAATAACTTTTAACTACGCTTTTCATGAACAATTTTTTGTAACGAAATAATTTCCGTATCTAAAACTCAAACCTATGTTAGTTAAGAGTGACACTTTGACTATCAAATTTAAAAATTGTAGCTAAAAGTAGCTTTTTGACTACAAAATTTAGAAATTGTAGCCTATTGAAACAATACCTTAAAAAATTTCATCTTCACGAATTTTTAAGACTATTAGCTATGTTTGTTTAACTACAATTTTATTTTCGGATCTAATGATTTTTAGCTACGCTTTTCACTGTAAATAAAATTTTAAAGCAATAAATTTTTAGCAACAAAATAATTTTTGTGGCTAAAACTCAACTGTTGTAACTATGAGTTATGTTTTCGAATATTCGGAGGTAAAAACTTTTGGTATGAATATATTTTTCTAGCAAAAAAAAAACACTTCATTTTCTCAATTTAAATGACATTTTCTAAGACTTATATCCCAAAAAATAGATCTTTGCTTTCTTCGTATTCTTCATCAATATACCCAAAGCACCTGATAGTAAAGCTTGAAACCCTCTATAATTATAATGCTACACCCTATCATTTCATTAAAAATCCCAAATCCAACCCTTTTACTATCTGCTTCATTGTTGCCTGCCTCTTTCTCTGTCATTCTCTCCCTCTTTCAATCTTCGTTCTTCAACTTTTTTAAGGTTTGTATTTAATTTCTACTTGTTGACTCGATTCAATTCGATTCTGATGAGTCAAAGATGTCATTAAGGTCTACAACTAGTATAAGGTGGTAGTGGGTGACATTTTATTTCAACTGTTATTTCCAAAACTAATGTTGGTGATATAGTTTGAAGTCTTTTATTGACCTGTAACTTCTATTAATCTAGTATGTTGTATTAATTTGTATCCTTCATTTTTCAAGGGAATTTCAAGACAACTCCCTCGTCTTGTTTTCTAAAGTATTTATCTAGAATTTTCTTTTTCCATCAGCCTCATTCTAATATGTGCTCCAAACCTACTTTTGATAGGTACTCTTGCTTCTTAGTGATCCTTTTGATGCAAGGAATATAATGCATTAAGGTATATCCTGTTGCTTCTTAGTATTCACCTTTTTCCCATCATCAAATCATCCAATTAGATTGTGTATTTAATTAAAAATTGAACTAAAATTGAAACAATATTGAACTTCGATAAATGAAAGTACTATAAAAAAGTTGATATCAAGTAAATAGTGCCTGCGTGATGAATCCCTTAAGAATTCTTAAATATCAACCCCTTTATCGTGCAATTATATTAATTAGTGGACCATGAAAACTTTTATCTTATGTTAATATCTTTCTTAAGACTATTAACAACTAACCCCTCAGTTGATTGACTAAAATCTCTTTCGAATTAAAACCTATAGGATTGCATTATTGATTCGTGAATTTCACTATTAGATTTGACTATAATCTAGAGGATTTATGTAGACCTATTTATAGGTTCGCATACAACTCCTTCCAATTATGGTAGATGTATTTGCACAAAATGATTTCTCAATCTTAATCATATGAAATCTTATAATGAACTAATATTCGAGGTATATTAGATTAAGAATATAATGCATTATAGAATCACAATAAATCAATCAATCAATAAAATTGCATTTAATAAAGGATTAAATCATATTATCATCATAACTTAGGGTTCATCACTCCTAGGCATTAAAAAATTAGTTCCTACTCATAGACAAGAAATCCAATAATAAATTTTGAGAAGAATAAATAGAAATATAAGAAATCATATTCTAAATCTCCCATTTTTCTCTAATGAATCTTCTTGTGATTTGGATTAAATGTTGCTATTTATCATATCTTATGATGTAATATTTATGTATACCTCATCCTCTAACTAGAAATTCCTTCTCTCTGTGTTTGTTATGACTCAAAAATGCTTTAAAACTTGCCTCCTTTTGTTTTGCCTCTAATAATGTCCTTTTATAGTAAAAATTAGGATTTTTCAGGATCTACACGGTCATTTACATGATTATGTAGGTAACTATTTATCTCCAAAAATTTCTGAATTCACGATTTTATATGAGCACAAAGACTTACATAGGCAACAAAGATAGCTAGAAAAAATATTTCAAATCTCCACATGTTTGTAGAGACGATCATTGTATACAATCGTGCGTCTCTAAGTTGTTTTAAATCTTCATTTTATGTCACAATTTCATTCAAAATTTTCTTTTTTGGGTCCAAGAAGGAAATTATTGCCTAAAAATATACTTAAAGTGAATTAAGCACCAAAAATACTATAAAACTAATAAATGAAAAGCAAAAATACATTAAATATGGGTATATTAATATAGTTAAATAATCATTTATCAGTTCTAAATTGTGAGTTTTGTTAGGGTCAAGTTTCCTTGCATGACTTGAAGAGATTCCTAGGGTTCTAATACCTTGTGATTCCAGTTTATATAATTTTCAGCATAAGGCTTACATTATTTACTATTAGAGCTTTGGCTCTTGAAATCTTTTAAGTGTTTGTTTCCTTTCTTCTTATTTGTGATTGTATGGTTTATCATCTGTCTGTCTAGCTCTTTTATCCCTAATTTCTTTTAATTCATCATTAACTTTTTATGTTTGATTAAAGTTGTTCCACTCTCTTTTCACTTACTTTTTTTAATTAGTACGCATTGTACACATATAAAATAAAAAATATAAGGAAAAAGAAAAAGAAAAATAAAAAATGTGCATCAAAACTTAAATCCTAATTCTTCTTTCAATTTAAGAAAAGATGCTTGACTTTGTTTCTTCTTCGTTACCTTTTTATTGAATTTGTTAACCTAATCTTAATGTCGATTCATCCTTGTTATTCTTATTGATATCGCTTCCTTTGCTCTTTATTGTTAATCCTAATTTTTGTTAACCAAAGTTATAACTCCCATTGTTGCTTGTTGTTTTGGTAAGACCATTGATATAGATCTTTTTAAAAGGATTATAAGGTGAAATTGAGTGTAAAAGGCAAGCGTGATGAGAACAACATCAAGAAAAGCCAAAATTTAGTGAAACACAAGTGATTGAGTGACCTGACCTCGAGTGAAAGCACATAAAGAAGTTATGAGGAAAATCAATCTTTGTTTCTAACATTTTCTTTACAAATTTAAACATGAGTATTAATGGAGATAACGTAGAAGTCAATCTTAAGTTGTTTATAAAAGCTAATCTTAAGTTGTTTATAAAGGCTATCTAAGACCAATTCAAGGTTCTAAAAAGGAGGTTAGATAGTGTAGAGTCCCTATCCATTCCTAAATTTTATAGAAAAAACATGTTTGAGGAGGAGGAAGAGGAGGATTTTGATTATGATGAGACTAGTTCTAAACAAAGAAAAATTGTTGTTTCAAAACAAGATAATAATTTTGGAAGTATTAAGATAAAAATCCTTACCTTTCAGAGGAAGAATGATCTTGAACTATACTTAGAGTGCGAGAGGAAAATAAAACATATATTTGATTGTCATAATTACTCTAAAGAATAAAACATATATTTCACTACACACACACACACACATATATCCACTTTCTTTCAAACTTTTCAAAACATTTTACCTAAGGTCCATACCAAGCCTCATTTAAACTCATCAAACCAAAAATTAAAATTTTTGTCTAATATTTCCTAGTTTGGATGAATGCACCACTCTTTCACTATCCTTCCATTTTTCTTAACACATTTTCTCTTCACTACACGTAAATGAACTTAAACCAATTCTAATTCAATCCTTTTTCATTTCTTTACTTTATTGACATCAAATCCATATTATGAACGTCATAACCCTAACCTTTGTTTCTTGATTCACTTTTGTTGTTTTCAACCTTTACATGCTTTCAAGTTTATTATTTACTTCATAATAAGTCAAAAACAACCTTTGATTTTAAATAACTCCATTTCATATGAAATCCACAAAATAAACAACTTAAACTAAGAAAAATTTACCACTTTTCTCCCAATCTTTTAGGAAATTGGTGAACACCGATCCTAGGTCAAGATTTTTTCAATTTCCACTCCAAATCTACAAAAAATGGCACCTCTCTTTTTCCTTTTCTCCTTGGCTGATTTCTCCCTCTTCCTCTCTTCTTTTCTTCCTTTCTTTTTCGTTCTCACGAATCCTCCTTTCAAATGAACCAAATTTTGTCTTCTTTTGCCTTTTTATACTACTCTAATACTTTACTCATGTCATTTTCTTATTAAGCATCTTAAATAACTTATCACCATCTAATTTAATGTTTCTTAATCCATATGGGGTCTTACAATTGGTTAATAAATGTGATTCATTTAAATTTTATTTAATTAACTCCATATATGTAAAAAGACCAATTCGCTCTTTCATAGATTACTACACCTATAAACCAGATTAAAATATTCCACAATCATCACACCATCAAATTGACAATGTGATACTTTAATTAGGATTAATACTTAGTAATTAGGCGTCTCAAAAATTTTGAATGAGTTTAAAATCATTAATATCCATTATTTTTCAAAAAGGGCATTTTGTCATAAAGTTATGAAATTCCTGAAATTTATCCGATTGGACTTGTTTTTCAATCCGTTTCAATGTCATTTGACTATAATACTTATTCTAGGTATTTACAATTTTTTTCGAGGTTGGGTTCTCAAAATTCCTATTAAAGTGGAAATACTGTTTACCTGTATTCACTATTTATCCGAAAATACTATTCACTCATAATCAAATCTATAAACCATAATCAGGGTTTTACATTTCTAATGTAATATTAGATTTAATTATGATTGCTAAAAATCTATTAAGACGCTAAATTTTTTTTTCAATATTTACATAAGTAAATATAATAAAAATAATTTATATTGCTAATTTTTACTTATTGCAGTATTTTCAATAATAGTCATAAAATTTTTATCACAAAAATAAAATATTTAAGTGTAAAAAATATTTTCAATGACTAATTTTAAACAATATTAATAATAAGTTTAAGTTTATTATTGTGATGATATTTAATTGTCATTAATTAGGTTGGTTTATATTAGCGACAAGTTTTAGTCACAAAAGGTTTAAAATTTATTTGACGAAAAGATTTCTGGTTAAATTTTTAAAAAAAAATTTGTGTGAAGAAAGATTTCTTGTCATTATCATTTTGAATAATAGTGACCATAGCGGTTCATATGTTTGTTTCCATTAACTATTTTCATTTATATTGACCACAATTGTCGTCATAAAAATATATCAATTAAGTGACAAACAATTTTCTTATCACAATAACAAATAATAATAGTGACAATAATTTATTTAGTCACAATTACATTTTATTCTTGCTAAAATACTATAGGTACTAAATATTTAATACTATTAGTAACAAAGTTATTATTGCCACAAATAACATAGAATTAGTGATATTGTGAAAGACTTGGGAATGTCACCACTATTATACCATTAATGACTACGTAATAATTTATCACAAAAATGAAATCAATATTGACTTACACATTTTTGGTCACAATAACTATCATATTTGTGATAAAATATTTAAATGTCACAAAAATTATCACTAAATGTCTTAATTCTTGTAGTGTAATTTAATATAATATTACATATTTAAATAATTAAAATTAATTATTAATAACTATTATGATTAATTTATTTTTACTTATTAATTTTATTTAATTTTTGTAATTAATTTCAATAAATTAAATATAATAATTATTAATAAAAATAATTAATTAAAATATATAAGTTTAAAATAAAAATGTATTTAATAACTAAAATAAATATTAATTTATAAAAATTTTATTTAAAATTATTTATTGTAGTAAAATAAAATAATTTTTAATAAATATTATGTAAGAGATTAAAAATTATTTAATTTATCTTTAAGTTTTACCTTATATGTAATTATTGTTATTATCATCATTTTTAAAAATGTAATTAGTAGTCGTAATAAAAATATAACTATATATTAACAACAAAATAAGTTGTTTTTATTTTTTAAAAAAATAGAAACTAAAAACTATAAGAGAAAGCAAAATTGGAACTCAATAGTAATTAGTAATTAGTGAAAGTTCTTTCCAACTTCTACTTCAAGGCACAGGTGAGTTGGTAAGGGGTTTTCCTGGTTTAAATGAGATCTTGGATTCGAACTTCTTTCATGTATGCAGCCATTTAAAATTTGGAGTCAAAGTTTTGTCTCCCGCAAGAGACTTACTCAACTCAAGTGGAGATTAATCTGAGTGTGGATGGCTTAAATGTGTTTTTTTATAGTTGGAACCCTCTTAAGATACCTCGTGACCGACAAAAGAAAAACAAAGTTCTTTCCCAATCATTAAATTAATATTATATGGTTTAACTCATTGTTCCCTCAACTAAGGCTAAATCCTACTTACATAACGAAAAAGAAAAAGAAAGTTGTCATGTCCTTGAACTGCAAACAACTGAGGGATTCCTGAAGCATGTTAGATGATATCACTCGGACAACCTTTTTGTTTTTACTTTTTACCAAATATATATACCGAAGAAAAATAGATCTTCAATGTGTTCTTTTCTTAATTCCATAACTTATATAGCATAATTATATCTCAGCATCTTCATCTAGTTTCACTCTTTCGTGCCAAGCTACATGTGGAGAAACAAGATCCTCTAAAAAAATGTCTCTTACAACAAACTAGAGTAAAACGGCTGCATACAGTATGTTGATACTTCTAGTAGCAATCTACCGTATGTTGATACTTCTTTTTTCCAAGGTAGAAATTTTGATTGTCTCAATTCAGGAATCTGACAGGTAATAACCATTTGGATCTTACAACACCATTACATACAAGTTTTGAGATCTAGACGACACATCCATGAGTAAGTCCGGAAAACGGTCTTCGACCGTTTTGGATGGACTAAACCAATGTTCTAAAAACCGGACCGGTCATCGAACCGGTGGCCTTACTGGTTACCGGTTTGACCGGTTCGACCGGTTCAACTACCGGTCGAACC
>JANTNU010000003.1:23090502-23100915 GCA_024752395.1 Erythroxylum havanense
AAAGAAATGTTGGGAGTTAATCAAAGTCTGTTGAAAGTTATAGAAAGAGGAAAAATCACTTCTTAGTTTTGTTCCAGGTTTTAAACAGCATAATTTTCTTAGTTGCCACAGGTGCTTGGCGTTCCCTCGTCTTGTTTCTTCAGTGCTTTTTTCTATAGTGGATTCATTCATATTTTTCCATACCATATCCAAACTTCAATCTTGTCAATTATTTTATTCCTTCTCTCTACAAATATTCAGATACTATTCGCCAATTTTAACATATAGATCCAACAATAATATACGTTAGAATAATATATAAATTAAATTCTACCATATAAATTAAATGCAGAAAAAAACGAAATAGTTTCAGCCATTGTTGACTTTACTTGAATTTGCGTTTTGCAATTCTTTTAAGTTCTCAATTTTCAAGTTGACAGAATATATTTTCATAAGAGAGAAAGTTTTCAATTTTCACGTTGACAGAATATATTTTCATAAGAGAAAAGAAGGTTAGAGATCTCAAAATTTGCAAGAACAGCCCGTATGAATGTGTTCTCTTCAAGTACATTATTGAGTTACCATAAAATTACGACATTCGTACCCATTTAATTCATAACATTGGACTACAATTAATGGGTATTAAACCAGAATATGAAAGTTCTTACATTAAATTGGTTTATATGTTTAACATAGTATCAAATCCTAATTCAATCCAAATATAATGTACGAAACGTAAAGATAAGTTCTCTAGTAGTTGAGTACTATCTTCCATGTATTATAATATAATATATTGAGTATCAATCGAATGTGGTAATATTACTTTAATGAATAAACCCTATATTTATTCTAGGTTTAAAATAATCAATTTTATGAAAATTCATTAATTTGCACCGTAATATTAGAAAATAATATAAGAATTCTACTAAAACAACTAAATCCATACAATAAAAACTATATAATGGAAGTCAATCCCATTATAACAACAAGATCCTTGAACTTCATTGGTGGCATGTCTTTTGTTAAAGGATTAGCTATCATCAATTCAATGCTAATGTATTTAACAACCACTTTCTTGGATCACTTATAGATAAAGACTTGATGTTGATATGTTTAATTACCACTCATATTGTTTTTAGCAAGAAAACAACAACTGAATTGTCACAATATATTCTCAATGGCAAAAAAAAAAAATGAATCCATGAATTTAAGTTCATATATGAAACTCTTTAACCATACACCATCTAATGTAGCCTCAAAACAAGAAACAAATTCAGTCTCCAAGGTGGAAGTAGCAATCAAAGATTACTTGGCACTCATCCAAGATATGGTTCCATAGGCAAACATAAAGATAGAACCTGATTTCGATTTTTGTGAATCAACACACTCAACAAAATTTGAATCTGACTACCCTGTTACCTCCAAATTGTTGGTTCGTTTGTACATAAACATTTAATCTTTGATCCCATGAAGGCAACTTAATACTTTCTCTGCAACTCTTTAGTGATTTAATCCTTGGCTACTATGATATTTGCCTAACATTCCAACAGTAAATGCAATGTCGGATCTTGTATAAACCTGAGTATACATTAAGCTTCCGACTACAGAAGCATATGGAATTTTTTCATTTATTTCCTTTCAAAATCATTTTAGGCATTGATCTAAATTGAACCTATCCCCTTTCACAATGGAAGCTATGCTAGGTGAACAATCTTTCATCAAAAATCTCTTTAAAACTTTATTAATATAGATTTCTTGAGATAAACCCAAAATACTACGAAATCTGTCTCGATAAATCTTAATGCTAATGACATAAGACGCATCACCCATATCTTTCAATTCAAAATACTTAGAGAGAAATCGTTTCACATCATGAAACAAAAGAGAGAAGTTGTTTCACATCATGTAACAAACTCTTATCATTAGTTGCACATAATATGTCATTCATATAAAATACAAAAAAATAAATTTTACTCTCACTGATCTTCTACTATATACATTGATCCATGATATTTTCTTTAAAACCAAAGGATGAGATAATATCATGAAATTTCAAATACCATTGGCAGGACACTTGTTTCAATCCATATTTGGATCTTTTAAGCTTGTAAACCAAAAACTCACCATTAGTAGAGGAAAATCCTTCTAGTTGTTTCATATAAATCTCTTCCTTTTGGTCAACATTTAAAAAAGTTGTTTTTCACATCCATTTGGTGCAATTCCATGTCAAAATGAGCAACCAATGTCAAAATTATACAAAGTAAATCTTTTCTAGACATAGGAGAAAATGTATCTGCGTAACCGATTCCTTCCTTTTGAATGAATCCTTTAGTAACAAATCTTACCTTATATTTTTGAGTGTTGCCTAATGAGTATTTCTTTGTCCTAAATACCCATTTGTAGCCTACGAGTTTTTCTCCTTTAGGCAACTCCACAAGGTCCCAAACATTGTTATTCTTCATATAATTCATTTCTTCATTCATGGCATTATACCATAAAATTGATTTATTACAACTCATGGCTTGTGAAAAGGTTTCACAATCATTCTTGACTCCTATACTGTAGTCAGATTCTTATAGATATACAACATAATTACTACTAATAGCTGATTTCATTGTTCTAATAGATCTACTTAATGTTGCACCAACATCCTTCTGTGGAGTCTGTCGTTTAACTGGTTGCTGAATGCTTTCAAGTAATTCTTGAATAACTAGATCTACTAGATTATCAAAAACTAGGGGAATTTCTTGATTGTCATTTATATTTACAGTAGGCTATTGAATTTCAATAATTTGTTGTACAAATTCTATCTGAACTTGAGGATCGTTGTGAATGACAATCACCTTATTGTTTGAGGTAGAAAGTTGAGTATCCATATGATCATTATCAGTAATTATACCTTGAAATTGATTCCTCCTACTAATCAAGTCATTCTCAAGAAATTTTGCATTTCTTGATTCGACAATTCTATTGTGATGTGATAGATAATAAAATCTATATCCTTTAGACCTTTCTACATATCCAATGGAATACCCATTTATGGTCTTTAGATCTAATATCTTCTCTTGTAGATTATAAATTTTATTTCAGACAAACATCCCCAAGCACGTATATGTTGCAAACTCGGTTTCTAACCTTTGAATAACTTAATTGGAATCTTTGGAACAACCTTGATTGGTACTCATTTTAATATATACGAAGTCATCTTAAGAGCTTCAGTCTACAAGGACTTAGGAAGTTTGGAGCTACTGAACATGCTCTATACTATATCCAATAATGTTTGGTTTCTTCTTTCTACCATGTCATTCTGGTGTGGAGATCCATGCATAGTATATTGGGCTACTATTTTATTGAACATACCTCACAAATAGACTAGATGCTTGTCTATGTTCAGCATATCTATCATATATTGTTCACAATCATGCAAAATTCTCTTTCTTTGCTAGTAAGTAAAATGAGGTGGAAGGATATCACCTATGACGTAGTTCACAATGTCCATAAATCGTTGAATACTTGATTCATTTACCAAGAATAACGTCTCATCAGGGAATTTTTCATTGATTTCTGCTTGTGGATATGACTAGCTTCGTTATGACCTTAATAGGTGATTAACTAACATGTTTTTCAATCCTTTTTTATCCTTAATATCTATATCAAATTTTTGTAGGAGTAGGATCCACCGAATTAATTGGGGCTTCGCATCCTTCTTGGGAAAAAGATGCTTAAGTGTTGCGTGATCTATAAACACATCAACCTTTAAACTCAATAAGTAAAAACGAAACTTGTCACATACAAAAACTACAACTAATAGCTCTTTTTTGTGGTTGTATAGTTAAGTTGAGGTCCTGTTAAAGTTTTGCTAGTATAGTAGATGGCATGCAACATTTTTTCCTTACATTGCCCCAATACACATCCAATTACGCAGTCACTGACATCACACATCAATTCAAATGGTAAATTCTAATCTAACAGTTATAAAATAGTTACTGATGTCAATATGACTTGTAACCTGTCAAAAGTAAGTAAATAATCATTAGAAAAACAAAAGGTAAAGGGTTTGCTAATTAATGAAAAATCTTTTATAAATCATCAATAGAATTTGACATGCCCCAAAAATGATATGACCCCTCGGACATTGCTTAGTGGTGGAATCTTATCAATGAATTTAGTCTTCACTTTATCCACTTCAATACCATTGCAAGATATCTTTTGTCCCAACACAACTCCTTTCTTAACCATAAATAGGAATTTCTCCCAATTTAAGACTAAATGCGACCCTTCACACTGTTGGAGAACTTTGTTTAAATTTTTCAAATACTGCTCGAAAGAATCTCTAAATACTAAATACTTCCAAAAATCCTCAATTATATATGTAAAAATTGCTATCATACATCACTGAAATGTAGCTGGTGTATTATAAATACGAACGGAATTCATCGGTATACAAAAGTGCCACATGGGCATGTAAAGGTTATCTTCTCATGATCATCTAGATATATAAATACTTGTTTGTAGCTAGAATACCCATCCAAAAGCAATAAAATGTATGTCCAACAATTAGTTTTATCATCTAATCAACAAAAGGCAATGGAAAATGGTCTTTCTTTGTTGCCGAGTTGAGCTTCCTATAATCAATGCTGACCTACCACTCGTTAATTATTCATGATGATATCAACTCATCCTTCTCATTTTCCATCACTATTATCCCACCTTTCTTAGTACACACTGTACTGGACTCACCCATTTGTTGTCTGATATTGGCTATATAATTCTTGCATCCAAAAGCTTGATCATATACTTGTTGACAACTTCCTACATGTTCAGATTCAGTTTTTGCTACCTATCCCTTATTGTCTTTCGTCCATCCTCGAGAATTATTCTATGCATAACAATGTTGGGTTTTTTCCCTCAGGTGTCTGATATTTGCCACCTCATAGCTCTCATTCTTCTCTTTATAATCTCAACCACTTTCTTTCCTTGTTCCTCATCTAACTGATCTGGAATAATTATCAGTAGTGTTTGATCCTTACCTAGAAATGGGTACCTTATATGTGCTTGTGGTGGTTTGAGCTCAATGGTTGGTGGTTTCTCACAAGAAGGTTGGGTTGGTCACTGTTTTCTTTAAAGGTTCCTGCTTTTGATTGTCATCTAACTCCCCTCTTCTATACTTATCTCATTGTTGTCTACTTCACTTTTCTACTCAATAAGTACTCTCTGTTGTTCCCCCATATAATCATCCACCACATTAACTTTCATACAAATGTTTCACTCAGCCTTTCTTTTTAATGTCCCATCTATGTTGAATTTGACCTTTTCATCATCGATACGTAGAATTAAGATCCTATTATTAACATCAATGATTGCCCACCTAGTGTTCATGAATGGACATCCAAGAATGAGTGGACATGACCTATCTTCTGTAACATTAAGAATTACAAAGTCAACAGGAATAATCAATTTATCAATCTTTACTAAAACATCGTCTACAACTACAATTCATTTCTTTATCAGTTGATTTGTTAACTGAATTGTCATTAAGGTCAGCTTTATATCATCCAACTTCAATTTCCTAAACATAGAAAATGGTATAAGATTAATACTTGTATAAGATCACATAAACATTTAGAAAATTCCACACAATTGACAATGCAAGGAATAGTGAAACTCTCGAGATTTTTTAATTTTGATGGCATATTATTAGTGATCATCGAACTAAGACTAGTAGTTTAAGCTCCTATCTTCTTCAAATCCCAGGTCCGTTTGTGGGGAAAGTAGCTCCTTTAAGAATTTTGCATATTTAGGCTTATGTTCAAGCACTTCTAAAAGTGAAAAACTTAAATGCCATTACATAAGTTTTTCCAAAAATGTTGCAAATTGGGTCTCTGTAAGATTCTACCTTAATCTCAATGGAAATCGTAACTTAGGTATGTATGATGGAGGTGGAATGTAGGGGGTTCCTCCTATTATGTTACCTTCAGTTTGCCTTTCTCTTGACTTATCTTAACTTGATCTTTGGCTTCCTTCTGAACTAGTTCTACTAACTCCTTTCCACTTCTCAAATATATTACTTTCACTTGGTCCTTCAGGTTAGATTCAACGTATTAGGAAGGTTATCTAAATTTCAAACTATCAATGTGATTGCGAGTTAGCCCACATAAACCTTTAAGTTATGAATGGAAGACATATGCCTTTTGAGCATTAGGTCAGTCCTTGATTGTGTCTTCTTCTATTCTTCATCCATGTTGTTAACCTTGGAGCCTATAAAGCCTATCACATGCATTATTATGACAAATTGGGATTCTATCTTTGACTCAAGGTTGTCATACTTTGAATCCTAATTCTTGAACTGTCTTAGAATCCTAACAGTCTTTGTGGTCTCAAATTTACACCTGCATTGGTAGTTCAAGAAAATTTTGGGTAGTTTTTCACAGAGAGTTATAAGTGTTTAAGAAAGGATTTTTACCTGACCGTTGTGGCACACCCAAATAATTTGCCTTTTTTATTCCATTATTGTTCATCAAATAACATTATGTTGATGTATGGTCATATTGTCTACATATTTCACAAACTTGTTGCATTGCGTTTACCGAACTAGATGAGGCATTGATGTATTAAGCTTTCTAGTTAATGTCGCTATCTGTGCCTGTATGGTCAAAGTTGACTTTGTTCCTATGATTCCTTTTTTTCATTCACATTGTATGGTCTACTTATTTTAGTTGACCACAGATGATTGTTAATAGTCATATTCTCAATTAGATAGTATACAACATCAATGATTGTTCTCATCAACGAGGCTTCGACTGTTGCATCAATTGTGCTCCTGGTCTTTACATTCACTCCATTATAAAAAGTATGTAATAATAACTCTCTTGGTAGGTTATGAAGAAGGCAACTTCTCTATAACTCCTTGAATCTCTCCCATGCCTCTTACAAGGATTCTTTATCATAATGCTAAAAGGTTGTGATTTCCTTAACAACCTGAGCTGTCTTTGTTAATGGAAAGTATTTAGCTAGGAAAACTTGCACTAACTAGTCTCATGTAGTTACATGCTCCAAATTAAGAGAATTTAACCATGCCTTTGCTCGATCTTTTAGTGTGAAGGAAAATAGCCTCATCCTTGCTGCCTCGAATAATCCATTATAACTAAATGTATTGCATCTAAAAAATTAGCAAGGTGAGCATTTGGATCCTCATGTGGTAAACCATAGAAATGATAACTAGTTTGCAAAATATTTGATAAAGTAGGCTTGATTTCAAAATTGTTCACATTAATAAACGGCTTAATGATCCCTTACTTGTTTAGATTGAACCAGGCCATATAAAATCCATTATTGTTCTTTAGTCACCACCTTCATCTGCTAATATCTTTTTGGTTTCGTCTTGATGCCTTGATTTTCTTAATTCCCTTTCAAGTTTGGTGATGTCAAGTTCGCTTAATTTGCTTGCACTTTCGAAACTTCTTATATGCATACACTTATTACACACAAGAAAGAGTATCAAATAAAAATAAAAAGAAATCCTAAATTAAAAAAATTCAAATCATACTTGATGCTAGGCGCAATCTCCGACAATAGTATCAAAAACTTGATAACTATATAGTGTTTAGCTTAAAGTTTTTAAATTAATTAAAGTTCCTATACCGCAAGTATACAACTCGTATAAAATGGTATAGTAAGGTATCATTCCGTCAAGGATTGGTTAGTCTCCTTGTAATGTAAATTAACTTTTGTTTGAGTAAATCAAATAATGAGAGATTGAAATTACAAATAATCAAAATTTAAAGGCTTGCAAACACACTTCAAAAGGTCACAAAAATAAGAAAACAGTTTGGTTTAGAGAATCAAATTATAAAATTTAGATTCATTCTCTCCACACCATATAATCCCTCACTTTAGTACTGTAATCATGCTTAATCCTAGGTATTCTATTGTATTGGCCCTTTCTCTCTCAATAATCAAACCAATTAGGCCTAAAATAATGATTAAAGTTCGGTATGTGATCTTTTAACCTACAAACTATACTTATGAGTATTTAATACTGAATTTAGATTCAACATTATTATAATGTTTAAGGCTTGATAAGAAATTAATTATTGTGTAAAAGTAGTTGATTCAATTTACCACAAAATTTACTACAAATAGTTTGTATGTGTTGGATAAAAGGAAACTTATGCTTAACATAGAAGGCAAGAATAAAAGTTAGATAATCGAGACTATCCTTTTATGTCATGTTGGTTAAATCAATATAATGAGAATCATAAAGTTACATACAAGGACATGTGTATTCTTTTGATTATGAATCCTATAAAACTTGTGAAACTTGTCAAGTTGAAGAATAACTAAATCAACCTTTAGTGAAAGGATGATGATGCTATTGAACTGTTAAATTTATATATGTAATGTATTGGATGGAATAACAATTTACAAAAGGATAATATTTATATTTCATTAGGTTAATAATGAATTTATGTGATATAGTCATATGTATTAAATGAGATAATGATTTAAAATTTTTGAAAAGTTCAAATTGTTTAAATCTAAGTAGAAATTAAGCATTTAGATGAGATTGTTGTTGTAAGTTTTAAATTTTGGTTTTCTATAAGGAATGAGATTCTCTAATGAATACCTTCACAAAAGAATTTCATAAGAATATGGATTAATATGAGGAGGAAAATACAATATGAGATATTGTACAATGCAATAGTATTTTTCATATGGCTGTGCCTAGTACAATGACTTCACTTCAATAGTTCTAATTGAATCAATTAGCAAGATTTCATATCAGATATGAAACACTAAGTCTTTAAAAGAGTATAAAGTTAATGATTTAAGGATGTGATGCTTAACTGAAGCATGTATTATCCATTATTTTTATAACTAAATTAGATAATGAAAGGTTATGTGATATCCAACAGTTGGATATAATCTTACAAACTTGTTGAACAAATTGTTTATTTCAATATACTTATAGGAGAATGGTTCTCATGATAAGTAGTGTGAGCAAGATGAAATTTGAAATGTTCAAATCTCATGACAATACATCTGATTGGAACTATTGCCTTATTGATACATTTGATGTATAGTTGAAAGCCTACGAGAAATTAAAAGATTCACTTTTATGATGAATTCAAATAGTTTGTTTTAGAGATGATTGTGAATTTATCTTGTCTACTAGAAGGTTAGTAGGAGTATAGTTGTCCTCTTTAGTGAGAGTGCATGGAGACATATTGCTCACAAGGAACAATAGTTCTATTTTTCAATTGTTGAAAACATAATTGTCCAAGAACAACTTTTGTTGGATATGGAAAGGTAACAATTTAATTATGGGAATTAGATCTATAGAGAGAGATTGGAAGTTATTTACCAATTATAAGTCCAGGTACATAAATAATGTACTAAAGATGTTTAGAATTTGAGATATTTGATACTTATGAAATATTAAAGATATCCATTATTCTATATGTGAGTTGATATTTAAGTTTAAGGAGATAAGGATATTAACTTTATAAGTAAATCCTAGTAATGGTTTATTTATTTAGAACAATATCATTCCAGATTGGAAAGGTTCCAATATAGTAACGGTTGTTAATGAAGTCGTAATACATTTTTCATTAGTGGAAATGATTAATTGTTTCAATAAGTTCTTTAGTAAACTTCGTATAGTTCGTTGCATTATTCAAGACAGTAATGTATTGTGAAACATTAGAACCATTGGGCATGCAAAAGGAGCTAAGTTCTTATCAAAGATCCAAGTATGTATTTAAGCAATTTTTGTTAATTATGATGATAATTAAGATGAAAGTTGTAAGATTTAAGCACGTGTTCATTATAGAGACTTTTGTAGAATTTTTTGATCAAGCCACTGTTCTAGTAGTAATGTAATTGTCATATGGTGATATGGTATAAGATGTTTAACATATTGGCTTAGTGCAAGTGGTAGATTGTTAGTTTGTGCTCTACAATTAATCGATTGATTGTATTTTTGGGAAAAAAATAGTTTAAAGGCATTTTTTGTCTTATACATGTTTAGATGTATATGATAAAGTCCATGTGATTGTCATACATTACAAATGAAATTATAATGAGATTATAATTATGAGATTCATTTTGCATTTATGTATTATTCCTAAATTGTTCCTAGTTATTATTCTACTAAGACTAGACATTAGTAGAACATAAAAATACTAGCACACATTATATTTTTCTTATGAAGGAAGTAGTCAATCTCATAGACTAAAGTGTGGAGATACTTAAACAAATGTATAGGTCCTTATTAGAGAAAAAGTTCATTAAACATATCCAAAATGAGAAATCTATTTGGAACATTGCTTGTATGTCTACGAAATTTTAATTGTGGTGATTGTATAAATGATTCTTTAGCTTGAGGTCTCTAAATTTATCTTGTATAGGAATTGTTATGTTTTGATACTACTT
>JANTNU010000003.1:23122412-23144588 GCA_024752395.1 Erythroxylum havanense
TTTGGAACAATAGTGGTATGCTTTTGCTTTTTGGATCTGACAACTTAATCATATGATCTTCTAATATTTATTTGCAGTCTCTAAGATAATTGTAGTCGTTGGAGAAGTCTACTAGTCGTTGCTTGATTTCTCATAGACGTTGCAAAATTATTTCATTTCCATTCGGGATTGATTTGAACAAATTTTGTTTAACTCCACCTGATAGTCGACTAGTTTAGGTGTTATAGTCGACTAATGCCAACGTTTTTCCATGCAAATTTTATCTTCGCTCTTCGAATAGTCGATAGTGTGATGTTAGTCGACTAGTGCATCTATCTTGTAGTCGACTTGTAACAAATTGGTCGACTTGTTTCATGCCCCACTAACATATCTGAATATTATTAGTCAACTTGCCAGATTATAGTCGACTAGTGTTGACTCTAACGGATAGATTTAACAGAATCCTCCCATAATCTTCAAGATTTAATATCTCTAGCACGTTGAAGATAATTTCCACAATGGTTTATCTGCTATCTTGATTTGCACAAGTCTTTTATTTAAATTAAAACACCTGAAATAATTTCTTAATCAATTCTATACATTTTATTATTATCAAAACATAAAAGGATTTAATTTGTCAACCACCATTAGTCCAACAATTTAAATATATAGTGTATATTTAAATGTTAATATATACTTTTATAACAAAAATAGATATTAAAAAGATCAATTAAATAATGAAATAAAAATTATGGCTATCGATATGTTGACCACAAAAGTATAACAAACATTATAGAGCATATCATGGACATGTTATCAACTCCTATTAAGCTCACAGTTGTCAATGATAATAAGTTTTGATCAAAGTCAATGACACATACTTGAAGACAAGGTTAAGGTTGTAGTGTCAGCAAGTTGACCCAAAGAAGAGATGTAATGTATATAAAAAGCTTTGGTGGTGACAAAGTCTTAAATAAAATGAATATCAATCTCAACATGCTTTAGGTGAGCATGAGAGATTAGATCTATAGTATGGAATATGTCTCTATGATTATCACACCAAAGCATGGGTTTGAGTAAAGAGAAATCAATTTCACAAAGAAGAGATTTTATCTAACGTAGTTCAGTCGTGGGAAGAGTAATATTTATGTATTCTACCTCTATGCTAGATTAAGCAATAATAGGTTGATTCTTGTCACTCTAAGAGATAAGTGATATGTGTTTAATTGTTGATACATTTAATCATTTACACTTAGGGATTAATGATACGAAAATATTTAAGATACTCACTTTAATTTATATATGATTTTAGGTACACTTTGGAAGCAAAGAAATTAAAATGGGTCGAAAGCATGATAAATGGACCATTTTTTGAAGGCTAATTTTCACTTGTCTTTATGGAGTAAGAACATGACAAGAAAATGCCAAGAAAGGAGATACATGTTTAAAATACAAAGAAGATCAAGGAATGAGATGGGACAATCCCATGCACATGAATTTAATGGTTGGTAAAACAAAGGGGAGTAGCAAGTAGGAAAACATTCAAACAACAAAGCAAGTAACGTGGGTGTTTTAGCAGATGAAGCAAAATGATGTAGCAGCACAGATGGGAAGCAAAAACACTTTAAAACCGAAATAACAGGAGTATGGAGAGAAAACAAAGTGTAGAATGCTTGCGTTTCATGTAGACGTTTCCATAGGTTATCTAGAGGGTTTTACGGTGTGAATAGTATGCTTGGACTAAGACATAAATAAGCTAAATAGAACAATAGCTTGCGAGAGAAAATAGAAGGAGGCATAGAAGAATAGTAGGGTTTCGACTGGATAATTAAAAGGGGGGGGGGGGTGTTGAAACATTTTCTTAGGAGAGACTCATGAAGCACTAGACGTACGACACTGGCTTAGAGGTGACATGGATGTCGACAACCTGGGTTATATGTATTGCATTATTTTTGTTATTTCTTTCTCTCATTAGAACTTGATTATGTTATCCTATACTAATTGAAATGGGTTTTGTGTATGGATAATAATATTCTCATTATTATTCGGTTATTTGTGTATGAACCCATTAGGTATTGTGAAAAAATTATTTTAATGTGATCATTGAATCATTTATTTGTAAATCCATTGCAAGAATTTTGATATAATTTGTAATTGTTATGTTAAAATTCATGTGTAGTGACTAATAATTCATAGTCATTAAGGATAACATAACTTAGGTTAAACGATGCATCATATGTGATTTTTGCCTTGATTAATTGATTTTTTTAATTTGTAATGCTACTGTCTAATTAAATCTAGAGATTGTATCCTAGGTTATTCGATGGTTAGGTTTAAATAACGATCATATATTAATTAAACACTACCTCAAGGAAAACTCAGATTAATTAAACATATTTCATGAGGTGACATGGATGTCGACAACCTGGGTTATATGTATTTCATTATTTTTGTTATTTCTTTCTCTCATTAGAACTTGATTATGTTATCCTGTATTAATTGAAATGGGTTTTTGTGTATGGATAATCATATTCTCGTTATTATTCTGTTATTTGTGTATGAACCCATTAGGTATTGTGAAAAAATTATTTTAATATGATCATTAAATCATTTATTTGTAAGTCCATTGCAAGAATTTTGATATAATTTGTAATTGTTATGTTAAAATTCATGTTTAGTGACTAATAATTCATAATCATTAAGGATAACATAACTTAGGTTAAACGATGCATCATATGTGATTTTTGCCTTGATTAATTGATTTTTTTAATTTGTAATGCTACTGTCTAATTAAATCTAGAGATCGTATCCTAGGTTATTCGATGGTTAGGTTTAAGTAACGATCATATATTAATTAAACACTACCTCAAGGAAAACTCAGACTAATTATTAACTTACGATTAATAGTTGCTAGGAGAGGTTAGAGAACAACAAATTAATGAAATATGTTTAATTAGAGTGTGGGCTGAGATTAAACGAAAGAACTGGGTCCCTATCGAATTCTCCACTTTTATCATTTTTCGTATGTTTTCTTTAATTTTTTTATTAATCTAGTTTCATTTTATTTTCTTATTTCAAAATCCAAGACCCCTCGTTAAACCTAAACATTAGTAACTTTTATTTTAGAAACTTTACACACACTTTATGTGGGATCTAGCTAGACTCACCACTATTATAATGGTAGGTCTAGTTATTTTATTTTGGTTAACGTTACAATGTGCTGTCAATTTTGGCATCGTTATTGGGGAGTGCGATGCTTTAGTTTTTGATTTTGATTTTAATTGGCGTTTTGTATATATTTTTTGTAATTGATTTTTTTTACAATTATTTCGTGATCTTTTCTTTTTTTTTGTTTCGTGTTTGTGAAAAATAAAAATAAAAAAATTCATGGATGGAAGTGATTTTTTCTTTAACTCTTACTTTCAATCCTATAACCAAGATTGGATTGATGAACCTAACTTTAGTTATGGATAGGATAACCATCAGAATTACTTCTATGATAGTTTGCAGGACACACAACAATTTTTCTCTGACCACAAACTTCTTATCACACTCAAGTACACCTTTGGATGACTATATCAAGACCTATAATGTTAGCCATCATCAATTTCAATTGGGTATGTAGCAACTTTAAGAGAGTATGCAACCACTTCAACAGAATACCCTACAATTCCAGTAGGATGAAAGGCAATCTTGGTCTAGTTTCCAATATGTGGAGAGTCGACAAAACTTAGTTTTCTCTTAAAGAATTTATGAATGTTATGATTGCTAAAAATCTCCAATTTCAATAGAAGCTACGATAGCAGTTGCAACAGTTCTAGTAGGAAAGGAGGCATAAAATGTCTAAAAACCAGAACTTGTTAAGCCAAATTGGTGAAATGGTAGCACAGATCTAGCACATAGAATAATAATTGGAAGAGGAGCAGTCATATCATCCCAAGGCATACCTATGGACATAAGTGCAGAAATATTACAAATTAATCAAGAGCTTAAGAATCTTGAGTGTAATACTTAAGGAGTTACTTGGGTGGAAGAAGTTGTGGAAGAGCTTGATTTTGAGGCCAATTCTCAATGAATTACTTATGAAGAAGAAGTTAAGGAAGAGCTCAAAGCAAAATATGATACATCATTTAGCTCAAAGGTGAGTATTGAGTTCGTAATTATTTTTTACACTTACTCTTTAGGTTTACCTAGCATGTTAAAGGAATCAAACATAGAAGAAAAAGGTTAAGAGAAAATCAAGATCTTTCAAGAAAGCATGAACTCAGTAGAGACTGAAAGTCTAAGGATAGGGAGGACACTAAATAGGGATGATGATCAACTAGGGCCCTATCTAGAAGACCTCGCATGGAGGAACCACATGTGACATCTGAAGATCACAATTTTGTCACGCGAGGAGGAAACATGAAGTCGAGCTAGCAACCTTAAACTAAGGCGCTTCTTGGGAGGCAACCCAAGTGAAGTAAATTTTTTTTTTTACATTTTTGCATTTCTTTTTATATGTATGTGTGTTCTTTGTTGGTTTGTTTCTTTCTTGTTTTATGTTTTCAATCAAAATGAGAGAAAGAATAAAACAAAAAAACAAACATTTTTTCATTTTCTATTGCTTCTAGGATTGTATAGTCATTAGTAGATATTGAATTGACTAAAGAATTTCATAGCAACTTTAACATGTATTTTCACTCTTGTGATTGGTCAATATGCATTATCTTTAGAAGAGTAGTGACTAGTGTTAAATGAAGCCGATGAGATTTTGAGCCTTATTAGACTGACACCTTCATTTCAATGTCATTGTCTTTTAATAATGTATGACCTTCATAGCATGTACATCCTAATTTTTCTTTGAATTTCTATTCAAGAACATATTTTTATGACACAAATTAACATGGAAATGACTAAGCATTCTTTGTTTTTTGAACTACATTAGTCAAATAACCTACATCATTGACATGGTTTTTCCCTTATTAACTCCCTTTGAGCTTTATACCTTTCTTTTTGTATAAGCTACATTTTATGCTTTTAAACTTAACCAAATGTCTTACCCAAGTCATAAAGCTAGTGGAGCATATATGATTGGTAAGTTTGTGGATGTACAAAAGTGTAAGTGTAGGGGTGTACATATGTGTGGGTTGTTAATGCTGGGATGTTTTGTTATGTATTCTCATTGAAATTCCCATGTTAATGTAATTTCTTTTAATGTCAAAAAAATAAAGCAAAAGAAAGAAAGAAAATAGAAAAAATAAGAAAAGAAAAGAAAATAAAATAAAAAAGAAAGAAAAAAATGAAAAGAAAGGAAGAAAAAATAAAGAAAAAAAGTTCTTTTTAAATAAATTTGTCAAGGAGGAAGTGCATATAAGTTTGTAAAGTTATTCATAATTAATGCACCTTCCTAAAGTTGTAATGAATTTTTCATTTGAGTATATTGAATATGAGGTAGATGTTGGCTGGGAAGGTTCACTCTTGTGATTTTAATGTATTGTTGGAATAAATTGTATAATTGATTTCTTTGAATTGGTATATGCTTCATACGGTTTGTGTGTGTGAGTTGAAATGAGTTGTGAAATCTAAGTCTTGCATTCATCATAACTGACAGTGCCTAATTTTTTATGAGTGTGAACTTGTGCATTTGATATCATATTGAGTGTTGCGTTTGTTTCACTAGCTTTAATGACTTTCATGGTACTTTACCAAATACATCTCACCTTACCTTTGTCCACATTACAACCCTAAAACGTCATTTGATTCATGATTTTGCATGTGAATTTTAGTGGTGGAGAAATGAAATGATATGCAAAGTTGTGGATTGTCATGATCATGAATGGTATTAAGTGTACCCATGAATATATTTTAGTTAAACATATTTGTCAAGTCTATTATTAGATTACTCAGTTTTTGAAGATGATGAATGTTGATTGATCATGAGTAAAAACTTAGAATGTTGACTTCTTGCTATAATTTTTTAAAGTCATTCATCTTTGCTTATGATTATATATTCTTGGAACATGTGAGAATTTAGTAATTCTTTTGGGTCTTTGAGCTTAATTTGGACGGTTTGCCTGAGGACGATCAAAAGGTAAATATGGGGCAAATTGATATATGTTTAACACATTTAATCATTTACACTTAGCGATTAATGATATGAAACGCTTAAGATACTCACTTTAATTCATATATAATTTTAGGTACAATTTGGAAGCAAAGAAATTGAAGTGGGTCGAAAGCACGATAATTGGACCATTTTCCAAAGGCTAGTACTCACTTGTCTTCATGGAGCAAGAATAAGATAAGAAAATGCCAAGAAAGGAGACATGTGTTGAAAATACAAATAAAATTAAGGCATAAGATGGGACAACCCCATCTACGTGAATTTAATGGTTGGTAAAATAAAGGGAGAGTAGCAAGTAGGAAAGCGTTGAAATGATAAAGCAAGCAACGTGGGTGTTTTAGCAGTAGATGAAGCAAAATGACATAGCAATGCAGATGGGAAGTAGTAACACTTCAAGACTGAAACGATAGTATCATGGAGAGAAAATGTTATGTGGAACATCTACATTTCACGTAAACCAAAAAATAAATCAGTTAGATAGAACAGTAGCTTGTGATAGAGAGCAAAAAGGAGGCACAATAGAAAAGGAGGGTTTCAACTGGGTTATAATGAGAGGGTTGAAGCATTTTCTTAAGAGAGACCCATGAAGGGCTGGACATCCCAACGTTGATTCGGAAGTGGCATCGACACCGACAATCGAGTTAAGTGTATTTCATTATTTTTGTTATTTCTTTCTCTCATTAGAAATCATGATATCCTATGTTGATTGATTTTGGTTTTGTATATGGATAATTGGATTGTCGTTATTATTCAATTATTTATGTATGAACCCACTAGGTATTATGAAAAGATGATTTCAATGCACCCATTGAATCATTTATTTACAAATCCATTGCAAAAATTTTGATAAAATTCGTAATTATTATGTTGAAATTCATGTGTAGCAACTAATGATTCGTAATCATTAAGGATAACATAACCTAGGTTAAATGATGCATCGTATGTGATTTTTTCCTTAATTAATCAATTTTCCTAAGTCATAATTCTACTAACTAATTAAATCTAAAGTTCGTATCTTAGGTTATTCAGTGGTTAGGTTTAATTAATGATCATATCTTCATTAAACACTACCTAAAGGAAAACTCGGGTTAATTATTAACTCATAATTAATAATTGTTAGGAGAGATTAGATGTGGCACTCTAATACCCCCTGGGAGGATAGGGAGTGCCACATCGGACTCATAAACAGAAACAAAAAACAAACCGATGTAGAAGCATTTCAAAACACACTAAACATGTATTACATAAATTTTCAGAAACTGAAGCAAACATACATTACATACTATAAGTTTAGACACCAGCCTGTAACATGGTTATTACAGACTTTCATACAAATTGAAATACAAGCCAAAAATCAAACTCAAAATATATTTATGTCAAAACAAAATTTCAAACTCCATTGGCCATTGCGGTTGAATTGTCCCATTCTTTATAATTCTTACTTTGAAATTACACGAGGCAATTCCACTGCACTAAGCATATAGCTTATTGTGTAATAACTAATCTATATTAAAAGTTTACTTTAACAATAAATCAGACATAATACATTTCAGAACAGATTTTATACTTAACATAACCGCATAACACAAGAGGGCATAAACTCTTCAGAATCAGAACACAATTTAGTTTATGTCAAAATTAAACAGATATCATAATACAAAATCAGATGACTGCTAAATCTATTTACAAAAGTAGGTAACGGGATTTATACAGAAGAGGCCAAAATCTCGACATCGAAGTGTCACAGAAGAGGCCGAAGTATCGACATCGAAGTGTCACAGAAGCAGCTACAGACCCTTCTAAGTATGTCTATTTACCCACAACTAGGACTTAACAGATTTAAAAATAGAAATATATGAAATTCAATTCACTTATCAATCAATGTTTTGATACCATGTACTTAAGCATATCATATTCTTACGGTTTTGTAAGTCATTCAATGTTCCAAATCAATACTAAACAAAACAGTCAAAACAAAACTACCAAAAATTACTTACTGAATTACTTACAAAATTGACCCTTTAAATTACTTACTAAAGCTCCTTTTTTGCTTATTGTCTCAAAGTCCCAGTAATATTTGGAAGTGGTTGCTCTATGTGTTCCTCTCTAACATTTAATACAAACACATATTACTATTGTGCATGATTATAAAATTAGTTATGCAAATTCATGTATATTGAATATGTATGATACATATTCATGAAAAATTTTGAGTTTCTTATCCTTAATATTGTCACATTATCAATCATGTGAAACCACTCAATCCTGACTTATTTCACAACCAACTTTTAGGTCTTCTTTGCTCAATTATTCTCATCAAGAAGGTTAGGTAATTTGATGACACTTCCTTCTATAAGGTTGTTCTCCCAATTCTTAAGTTTCTAAAGATACCAAGCTCATTCTAGTTGGTTTTGTACACTGAAAGTTTTACTCAAAAGATCTTAGACTATGCTTAAGCTTCATCAGAATTCTTATCTCACTTCAAATCAGATTTTGAAATTCTTAGAGGCAGAATTAGAATTTAATCTCTTCACACAATTTATATTCCTATGTCTCAAATTTAATTTAAATCAAGAATCATCCCATTCGAAGCTCTATAGGTTGAGATATAAGAAAAATACCAAAGTATGTTCAATATAATATTCCAATTCATACTATTCCAAAAAATTCCCTTACTTTGATTCAATCAATCTTGGCCAATTCAATTCAAGAGGCTACCAATTTTTATGTAAAAGTATAAAAATGTATTAGGAATCTATTGGTTTAAGTCTCATGTAATTTGGAGGTCATATGAAAATGTTATGGTTAAAAGAAGCAAAGGTGTTCAGGGTGAGTCAACCCTTTGGGTCACCATTGTGCTTAAGCATGATGGTGAACTCCCAATCATACCAGCAAAGTCACCGTCATGTTTAAGCACGATGGTGTCTCCCAACATACCCAAAAAAGTCACTGTAGTGCTTTTAAACCTCCAAACACAATCTATTTCTTCCTCTCATCTCACAATCATGACATCCCAACTTTTTCAACAGCCTTTTTTTTTTTTCAGAAACTTAACTACAAGTTTGCATCTTCTTCCTCTCATCCATTTTCTCTAACTTTCTCACTTCTAGCGTATTTAATGAACACATATAACAATTAAACTAATTCTTCTACTTCCATTTCATCTTTAAACTAATTCTGTTACTTCCATTTCAGCTCATCATAACTCAAACAAATCAAAAATCCAACATTCAATAAAAACATCAAAAAATTAGAATCTCATTCACGTAACTTCCAAATTTTTGCATTTTCTATCTTCTATCATTTTCAACAGCACAAGTACTTCAGATCAATTCATTATCAAAACCTCACTAAAAGCTACATTCCATATCATTAAACTCATTTAAAATCATTTCTACCAATACTTAACAGATTCATGCATGTACGTGAAAACGAACTCATGCGTATTTCACACTATTCACCGAAATGCTTCATACACCAATCATGCATGTATTCCTTTCTCAACCGTGAAACATCATCAAACTTATTCACAGTACCAGAAACTTAATTTCACTTACCTTGCTTTTAGAAAAACCACCAACAATGAGAGTGAAAAACAAGGTTAGTGTTGAGGAAAAAAAACCAAGCAAAATCGAAGAACAAATAATGAACTTCATCTTTCTCAACTTGTGATTACGTGTCTAATTAACTCATTGACACACGGTCCCATTGCATGTGACCCATTTGTCATCCATAAAGAAGTGCTATAAGTCCAAATACCATTAATCTATTGTTCTTAATATTCCAAAATTTCTAGAAAATTCCTAATATTCCCAAAAATTTTGAAATAATGCCAATAGTCTCCGAATGAATTTTTTGCAATTTAATCGCATTTATAAATTCATTTTACCCGAAAATGTCATAATTACATGTACAATAATTTGTATGTGTCAAAATTTATAAGCACATAACAATGAAATACTCAATTATACAAAGCATAAAGTACATTAAAATTTCTAAATTTTCTAACCCTTAATATGAGGTATTACATTAGAGAACAAGGCGTAGGTGGAGACTGAACTAAAAGATCGAGTCCCTACCAAAATTTTCACTTTTATCATTTTTTTGCATTTTTTCTTTAATTTAATTTTATTAGTCTAGTTTCATTTTATTTTCTTATTTCAAAATCCAAAACTCCTCGTTAAGCCTAAACACTAGTTACTTTATTTTGAAAACATTACACACACTTTTTGTGGGATCGACCTAGACTTACCATTGCTATAGTAGTAGGTCTAGTTATTTTATTTTGACTAACATTATGATACTATCAATTTTGGCGCTGTTGCTAGGGAGTGTGATGTCTTAGTTTTTGTTTGTGATTTTAATTGATGTTTTGTATATATTAGTTCATAATTGATTTCTTTTTCAGTTATTTCATGATCCTTTCATTTTTTGTTTCATGTTTGTGAAAAAAAATGGATGGAAATAATTTTTTCTTTGACTCCTACTCTCAATCTTATAACCAAGGTTGGACTGATCAACCTAACTTTGGTTATGGATGCGATAACTATCAAAATTACCTCTATGATATTTTGTAGGAGACCCAACAATTTCCGTGTGGACTAGAAGCTTCTTATCACAACTCAAGTACGTCTTTGGATGATTATATTAAGACCTGTAATGTTGCTCATCTTCAATTTCAACAGTGTATGCAGTAGTTTTAAGAGATTATGCAACCATTTCAATAGAATATCCTACAATTCCAGCAGGATGAAAGACAATCTTGGTCTAGCTTCCAAGATGTAGAGAGACAACAAAACTCAAGTACATCTCTGCAAGAATTGATGAATATTATGATTGTTAACAATCTCCAATTTCAATAGAGCCTACAACAACAGTTGCAATAGTTCCAACAGGAAATGAGGCATATATCATCTAGAAACCAAAATTTGTTAAGAAAAATTGGTAAAATGGAAGCGATGATCAAACACCTAGAATCACAATTGGAAGAGAAGTAGTCATATTAACCCAAGGCCTACCCTATGGACGTAAGTGCAAAAATATTAAAAAGTGATAAAGAGCTTGAGAATCTTGAGTATAATACTCAAGGAGTTGCTTGTCTGGAAGAAGTTGAGGAAGAGCTTGAGAATTTTGAGGCCAATTCTCAATGAATTACTTGTGAAGAAGAAGTTAAGGAGGAGCTCGAAGTAGAATATGATACATCATTTAGCTTAAAGGTGAGTACTGAGTTCGTGATTATTTTTGACACTAACTCTTTACCTTTACCTAGCATATTAAAGGAATCAAACAGTGAAGAAAAATGTGAAGAGACATTCTATATCTTTCAAGAAAGCGTGAACTCAGTAGAGATGGAAAGTCTAAAGATAGGGAGGATGTCGAATGGGAATGATGATCAACTAGAGCCCATCTAGAAGAACCTCGCATGGAGGAACCGTATGTGACACCTGAAGATCATAATTTTGTCATAGGAAGAGGAAACATGGAGTCAAGCTAGCGACCCTAAACTAAGGTGCTTCTTGGGAGGCAATTCAAGGGAAGTAAATTTCTTTTCTTTACACTTCGCATTTCTTTTTTTTTTATGCACATGTGTTTTTTATTAGTTTGTTTCTTGCTTGTTTTAAGTTTTCAATCAAAATGAGAGAAAGAATAAAATAAACAAAACAAACTTCTTCTCATTTTCTATTGCTTTTAGGGTCATATAGTCATGATTAGATAATGAATTGACTAGGACTTTTATAGCAACTTTAAAATATGTTTTTGCTCTTGTGATTGGTCGATATGCATTATCTTTAGAAGATTAGTGACTAGTGGTAGTCAAAATCGATGAGATTTTGAGCCTTATTAGATTGACACCTTCATTTCAATCTCATTGTCTTTTGATAATGTGTGATCTTTAGAACATGTACGTCCTAATTTTGTTTTGAATTTTTATTGGAGACCACATTTTTATCACACATATTAACATTGAAATGATTAGGCATTCTTTGTTTTTCCAAACTACATTAGCTAAATAGCCAACCCTATTGACATGGTTCTTCCCTTGTTAACTCCCTTTAAACTTTATACCTTTTTTTATATAAACCACATTTTATGCTTTTAAACTTAACCAAATGTCTTACCTAAGTCATAAAGCTAGTGGAGCATTTGTGAATGCTGAGTTTGTGGATGTACAAAAGTGTAAGTATGTGGGTGTACATATATGTGGGTTGGTTAATGTTGGGATGTTTTGTTATTTCTTCTCATTGAAATTCTAATGTAGTTTCTTTTAATGTCAAAAATAGAAAGGAAAAGAAAGGAAAAGAAAGAAAGAAAAGAGAAAAGCATAAGAAAAGAAAATGAAAAAGAAAGAAAGAGAAAAAAGGAATGAAAAAAAGTTTTGTTTAAATAAATTTATCAAGGAGAAAGTGCATATGAGTTTGTACAGTTATTCATAATTAATGCACTTTCTTAGAGATGTAATGAATTTGTTATTTGAGTATGTTGAATATGAGATAGATGTTGGCCTGGAAGGTTCACTCTTGTAGTTTCAATGTATTGTTGGCATAAATTGTATGAGTAATTCCTTTGAATTGGTATATGCTTCATATTGTTTATATGTGAGAGCTTAAATGAGTTGTGAAATATAAGTGTTTCATTCGTCATAGATTACAGTACCCAGTTTTGTATGAATGTGAACATGTGCACTTAATGCCATATTGAGTGTTGCATTTGTTCATTAACTTTAACTACTTTCATGCTATTTGACTCAAATACATCTAACTTTACCTTTGCCCAAATTACAACCCTAAAAATTCTTTTGATTCACGATTTTTGCATGTGAATTTTAGTGGTGGAGAAATGAAATGATATGCAAAGTTATGGATTGTCATGATCATGAATGGTATTGAGTGTACCCCTGGATATATTTTAGTTAGACACATTTTCTAAGTTTACCATTAGATTACTCAATTTTTGAAGATGATGAATGTTGATTGATCATGAGTAAAAACTTAAAATGTTGACTTCTTGCTATAATTTTTGAAAGTCATTCATCTTTGCTTATGATTATAAATTCTTGGAACATGTGAGAATGGAGTAATTCTTTTGGTTCTTTGAGCTCAATTTGGATGTTTTGCCCAAGGACGATCAAAAGATAAGTGTTGGGGAGATTGATATGTGTTTAATTGTTGATACATTTAATCACTTACACTTAGTAATTAATGATACAAAAATGCTTAACATGCTCATTTTAATTCATATATGATTTGAGGTATAATTTAGAAGCAAAGAAATTAAAGTGGGTCAAAAGCACGATAATTGGACCATTTTTTGAAGGCTAATACTCACTTGTCTTCATGAAGCAAGAAGAAGACAAGAAAAAGCCAAGAAATGAGATATATGTTGAAAATAAAAAGAAGATTAAGGCATGATATGGGACAACCCCATGCATGTGAATTTAATAATTGGTAAAACAAAGGGAGAGTAACAAGTAGGAAAACATTTAAACAACAAAGCAAGCAATGTGGGTGTTTCAGCAATAAATGAAGAAAAGCGATGTAGTAGTACAGATGGGAAGCACATTTCAAGACTGAAACGACAGTAGCAAGGAGAGAAAACACGGTGTGATACATCTGTGTTTCACATAAACATTTCAATAAATTATCTGGAGGGTTTTAAGGATGTGAACAATATGCTTAGACCAAGAAATAAATCAGTTAAATAAAGTAGCAGCTTGTGAGAGAGAACTGAAAGGAGGCACAGTAGAATAGGAGGGTTTCGGTTGGGTTATAACGTGGGGGTTGAAGTATTTTCTTAGGAGACAGCCATGAAGGGATAGAAAACTCGATATTGGTTCGGAGGTAACATCAACACCAATTTTGAGGTGACACTGACACCAACATTCCGAGTTAAGTTTATTTCACTATTTTGTTATTTCTTTCTCTCAGTTAAAATTGATTGTGTTATCCTATGTTGATTGATTTAGGTTTTAGGTATTGATAATCAGATTCTTGTTATTATTAGTTTATTTTTGTATAAATCTATTGGATATTGTGAAAAGATGATTTTAATGCATCTGTTGAATCGTTTATTCGCAAATCCATTGCTATAATTTTGATATAATATGTAATTGTTTTGTTGAATTCTATGTGTAGTGACTAATGATTCATAATAATTAAGGATAACATAACCTAGGTTAAATGACGCATAACATATCCTAGGTTGAATGACGCATCGTATATGGTTGTTGCCGTAATTAATCTATTTTTCTAATTCATAATGCTACTGGCTAATTAAATCTTAAGATTGTATGCTAAGTTATTTAGTGGTTATGTTTAATTAACGATCGTATCTTGATTAAACATTACCCAAGGAAAAACTCGATTTAATTATTAACTCACTATTAATAGTTGCTAGGAGAGGTTAGAGAACAATAAATCAATAAAATATGTTTAATTAGGGTATAGGCTGAGATTGAACTAAAGAAATAGGTCCCAATCTCCAATTTTATCATTTTTTGCACATTTTCTTTAATTTATTTTTGTTAATCTGATTTCATTTTATTTTCTTATTTCAAAATCTAAAACCCTCCATTAGACGTAAACACCACTTATTTTCATTTTGGAAACTTTATAGACACTCTTTGTGGGATCGAACTAGACTCACCACTGCTATAGTAGTAGGTCTAGTTATTTTATTTTAACTAGTATTAGTCAATAAGATTTACACCAAAGAAGATGCATTAGCTAAAAGTATAGCAATAATTATTAAGACAACCAGCCTAATTAGCACAAAAATGTTCCTATATGGTAAAAAAAAGTGTTATGAGTGAAGTAAATATCATGAGAGGTAGTGGAGAAAAGGTATCACATAATCCATTTGATTGTAGTCTAGTAAATGTTTGTAGGATAATGTAAAAGTTAGGAAAATTTATTGACTTCCAATTGGAGGTCAAGATAGGTAAGAAAAAGGTATTGAAGAACGTCAATAGGACTTTAATATACAGTAGGATCAAGAAGGTTTTGATCATGATTTTTAGTAAAAGGAAGGTTTGGTGTGATAGGTGTGGTCATATATATGGAGTTATCATGTCCTGTACTATAAAGAAGATCTTTAAGATATTGGTTATGGGTAATTACAATTCCATTTAAAGTGTTGGTTGCTTCAATACCAAGGAAATAGTAACGTTCACTTAGATCTTTGATGGAGAAGGTGGTTTTGAGATCATAAATGAGGGAGCTAATAAAGGTAAGGGAAGAATCGATGATCAAAATATCATCCACATAGACTAAAAGATAAGTGATATGAGATGGAGTGCAGTAAACAAAAAGTAGTGTGCTAGACTTGGTAAGGGTAAAATGAAGGTCATGAAATGAGATGGAGTGCAACAAACAAAGAGGAATGTGTTAGATTTGGTAAGGGTAAAATAAAGGTCATGAAATTTTTTACAGGTGATGAAACTAAGCATGGGGAGCTTGTTTGAGACTATAAAGAGATTTTCTATAATAACCAACATATGAGGGATGGTGAGGATTTGTAAAGCTAGGTAGTTGAGATATAAATACTGGCTCTTGGAGATGATCATAAAAAAAGCATTAATTCATTTAGTTGATGAGCAGGATAATTATTATGAGAGCAAGAGAAAGTTTAATGCGTATGATGGTAGGTTTGACAATAGGATTAAAGGTGTTATTATAAATAAGACCTAGAGTCTAATGATATCCATTGGAAACTAGATGAGCTTTCTAGAGATTAATTATACCATCAATATTTCGTTTAGCGCAAAAAAACATTTACAACCTACAATATTAATATATAAGGGTGGAAGAACAAAATTTTAGATTTGTTTACAATAGAAAGCATTGAACTCATTAAACATCACTTGGAACTAGTAGGAAAATTTATTATCTTTGGTAAAAGAAGTAGGTTCAGGAGTAGGAGGGTAGAGGCGATGGTAAAGTATGTGATAAAGTTAGAGAATGCACGAGGACTATTCTGTGTTCACGTTTATGAGTAAATATAAATTATAAATGAGAGATTAAGAAGGAAAAAAGGGCTTAAAGGATAGGGTTTAAAACAAAAAAGGTAAATAAAAAGCGTTACACAACAAAGACTACATAAGAAGAAGAGGAAAAAGAAGAAGTAATAGGTAAGATGGCATAAGGAAAGTCATTGTCAATAAAGGGAACATGATGAAAGATATAGAGTTTTGAAGTGTAAGTATTAAAACATCGATAGTTTTGTAGGAAAGGAATATCTAATAGGACATATTTTATAGATTTTGGAGTAAATGTTGAGAAAATTTTATATTTAATAATAAAATTTTCAATACCTACAAGTAAACGAATCTTTTCTTATAGTATAAGAGGTTATCTTTCTTGAGAGGATTATGCAAGAGTTAACAATTTGAACTTAACTTTATCTAAGGTTTGAACTTAACTTTGTCTAAGGTAACACAAAATTGATTTTGATAAAATTAAATAACAAAATAAAAATAAAACAAAACGATCAAACAATTAACAAGTGAGCTGCCAATAAAACTTGAGATTGATCAAGATTGAACATTTAAGAACTATTCTTAGTCTTGTTGAATAAATTTATGTGTTTGGTCTCATATTTCCTAAGATATTGATTACTCTCTCTTAAGATCTAATCAATTAACCCTAATTGAATTCAAAATTTCCAAATTTCCATTCTCTCAATTCATAAAACTATCATAACGTCATCAATTAGATTTGAAGCTATCTAATAGACAATTAATTTCACAAGCAAGATATCTCTTTGATTGATCATTAATTTGATAATTATGGGTCTATCAAATTGGCAACTCTTATTGTACATCTTAACACTAATGATTTTTTACTCACTCTCTCAATTTGTTGTCAATTTTATACATAAAAAATTATCACAAACATCCAAAAATATATTGAATTCAACAATTAATAAAGTCACAAAATAAATAAATAAATTTCCTAATATGAGTTTAGAACTCCATGAACATGTTTAACATCTTATAATTCCAATTACATATCAATTCTAATGAAAGAAACAAGGGAAAAAGAATAAAAACTCTATTTGCTCCTTGATCTAGAAAGCTAGAATTTTCATATGCTTTCTAAATCTTTCCACTTTAATTCAATGACTATTACATTTTTTTATGTATTTCATATTCTTATATAGTGATTAAAGATTCTAGGGTTCTTTTTAGGTTTTCCACACTTTATTTGGTTCCAAACATAGCCTCAAACCCTAAAAGAACAAAAGAATTGTGACTAGAAACTCCTTATCACGATCGTGCTCTTTGAGTCACAACCATGCTTCACTTGGCTCAACCTCTGTCACAATCACGCTCAATTGTGCACAATCGTGACACCTTCAAGATTCCTCCATATTCTTCAATCTTCAATTTCCTGATTTCCAACACTCACAAAGATATTAAACAGCTCTTGAAAAATAAAATTAAGATCCAATTATTCCTCTAAGCCAAACAAATACTTAGAATACATACAAACATTAACAATAACATAATTCTAAGCCTATATACATAATAATCATCTAATAAATACTTAAAAACACACTTAAACATCTAATAAAACATAGTATAATCTACAACTATCACTAAGTTTATCAAAACGAAAAGAACATAAAAAGGAAAAAAATACATTAAAAATACGAAGAATAGAGAAATTTAGTTTGGTACGACAAAAACTCATATTTATACATAAATATTACTATAAAATATAAAATAAAATTGTATACATGATATGATAAAATAAAGAATGAAATAAAGATTACATTTATTGAGACGTTGTTCACAAAAATATGATGAAGAAGATAGAGTACAACCTATATCTAGTTGTAATTCAATGTATAAATTAATTTTTAAGATGTTAATAACCAAATTGCAACTTGTCTTGTGCTCTTTATGTAACATTTTGTTTTCATACTAAGGGCTAAAACCCTAGATTTTTGTAATTGAGAAAATAATTATGAGAGATTAGAAAAAATGCATTTCATGCTCATGCATCATGTTAGCATACACACATGTGAAATTTGATTATTGCACATATTACAATGAATTATTCATGCACTCATTTGACATTTTTTGGGTCTAAATGATTATTTTAATGCGATTATAATGTGAATTATGGATAGTGTGTCTTAAAAATTGAGTTGGAATTTATAAGTAGTGAATTAGAATTTTTGATAAAATATAATAATTTTCTACAAATTAAGGGTATTTTTGTACTAGGAAAAATGCCCAAGTGGCAGAACAATTGATGAATAATAGTGAAAATAAGAGTTAAATAATAGTGAAAATTTTTATAAATGATATTGGGATTTAAGGACAAGTGTCATTAAAAATTGGGTTTAGTTCTTCTCCTTTCAAGACACTACATTTGCCTTTTCTTTAACTTTAATACTCAATCCAATTCATTTCTAAAACATCGATAGCCTAAGACATTTTCAAAAGCTATCTGATGAGGGGAGCAGCTAAGATGTGTGCATTAAAAGTATATTTAAAAAGCGCTTTTAATTTTTTCAATTGGAATTTTCTAATCTAAGAATTTTCTAATCTAAGTTATAAAAGCTATGGGATTCCTTAGATAATTCCCACACTAGATTAAAGAGTGTATATCTACCACCACCTTTAGAATCTTTCTAAATAGTAAACCTACTTTATGGTTCAAAGGTGAAAGAGGGAGTAGATAAGGGGATCCTCTATCTCTTTATCTACTCTCAATTTGTATGGAGGTTATAATCAAAATCATTTATTACAACAATACACAAATCTCATATTTTAAGTACCATAAAATATGCAGCAAGCTGAAACTATTCAATTTGACATTTGTAGATGAACTATTACTATTTCATAAGGAGCATGTTCCCTTTGTTTCAATCTTAATGAATTTCATCAATCAATTCAGCAATAAAATAAGGATTGATATCAATTTTGATAAGAGCTTTATAACATATTCCAGGGATGCTAACTCTCTTAAGAAGGAACTTGAACATATTTTTCAAACAAAAGCAGTTAATCCCCCTTTTACTTACTTAGGAGTTCTAATTTTAGCCTCAAGGACAACTTACAAAGATTGTAAGCCTCTACTTGAGCAGAATGAGAAGAAACTTAGGAAATGGCATAATAAATAGCTAAGTTTTGAAGGCAAATTTCATCGATTAAAACACTGTTGTGTAACATCTACAATTATTGGATTTCTCATATATTCCTTCCAAATAATATGACTAAGGATACAAAAACATGTTGAGGAACTTTTTATAGAATGGAGATCCCTACAAAGCAATAAGGCTAAAGTGTCATGGAAGGAATTGTGTTACACAAAGTTATAAAGTGGTTTATAACTAAACTCTATACACTTAACCAATAAAGTCCTTATGGCTAAAAGGATATGGAAACTTTTGATTGATAATGAGAACTTGTGGGTGCAGTGGGTCACTAATAAACATCTAGAAGGACAAAACTTTTAGGTAGTAAAGGGCAGTCCTAACTCTTCCTAGACTTGACAAAACATATTGAAAAATAAAGAGGTACTATCTGTAACATCCCGTTCCTATACTAAGGGTTAGAACCCGAAAATTCGGTACATGTGAGCTCAAAGAGAGATTAAGAAAATGCATTTTCTTGCTCATGCATAATGTTAGCATATATGCACATAAATATTGAATCTTTTCACATAAAAAAATAATTGTACATGCATTCATTGACAACTTCTGGATATAATTGATTTCAAATGTGATTTTATTGAAAATAAGAAGTAGAGGGAGTAGAAAAAGTAATCTTGGTATGAGTAGTGATAAGGAAAGATTTGGAAACAAAATTGGTAGTTGATCTGGAAAATATTCATTGAGTATGTTTCAGTCTTTTAGCCATAACTTTTTCTCTAGTTATCCAAATGAGATTATTCTTAGTTTAGATTAAACTAGAAACATATGGCTACATTTCTTATGAAGACATTAAATTCCAATTCCATCTTTAAAAATCTCAAAATTTGTCATGAAGTTGAGAACTGGGTGCAGTACATTGGGAGATGTATGTAAAGTTTGTGTTTTGACTTCAGGGGAAATTCTTGATTGAACTAGATAGATTTATACAAATTTGTCTTCTAGAAAGTTTTATATATTTCTTTTATCTTTCCAACGGGATATAGTATGAAATTTTCGGACATTTGAGTTGAAATTTATGATCCTTATAAGGGAAGATGTTTAAGAGTAAAGTCATATCATCTGTAATGACGTAATATCGTCTATGATGATGTCATATCGTCTGTAAAAATGTATCATCTGTGATGACATCATATCGTCTATAATGATGTCATATCATCTGTAAAAATGTATCGTCTGTGATGAGGTCATATCATCTATGATGACGTCATATCGTCTGTAAAAACATATCGTCTGTGATAACGTCATATCATCTATGATAACGTCATATTGTCTGTAAAAATGTATCATCTGTGATGATGTCATATATTCTGTAAAAACGTATCATCTATGATAATTTCATATCTACTACTTTCTGCTTCTTCTATATTTGACCTTCTACTTCTTCTTATGTGACCGAAATTTCTTCTGTGCACTATTGTTTGGCCTATTTTTTGACCATACAAATGATAGAATCTATTCTTGAGGTCTTCTTAAAAGTTGTATATCTTCAAGTTATCTTTTGAACCATCTAAAGAACACCTTAATCCGATATCTATAGGGAAAGTTATGGCAATTTTCCCAATTCATCTGATTTTTCAATTCATCTAATTTTTCATTTGGTTTTCTCTGACCCTATCATTTGGTCCATTTCTGACCCTTCAGATGATAGAATCTATCCTTAAAGACTCTTGAAAGTAGTAGATTTCGAAGTCTTCTTTTAAACCGTCAAAGAATAATCTTGATTTGACATCTGTAGTGAAAGTTATGTGAATTGTCCCAATACGGGTTTAATGTGATTTGAGGACAAAACCTTATCTGATTCTTGCAGCCATAACTTTGTTATCTGACCTCCAAATAAAGTGATTCTTTAACTATTAGATTCATAAGACATTTTTCTACCTCTCCACAAATATTGGTAACATTTCGAATTGATTTGATGAAGATTGATTGAACGAAAGTGAGGGGATTAGTTGGAACAGTGAACTGGTGTTGTTTTACTAAACATTCTTTGGTATTTTAATTATATACGAATCTGTAGAATTCTAATTGAGATTATTTTTAATTTGGATTAAATTACAGTCATAGGACTACAAATCATCTAAAGAAGTCGAATTTTAAACCAATCTCTAAGATGTTTAAAATTCTAGATATGAGTTATGCATAGTATACTATTTTGGACAAGAGCAGTTCGAAAATGTTTGAAGTATATCTTTCAAATCCCTGAACCAAATTAAATGATTTGGGTATCAATGGGAACATAAGACATAGGTGAACATGTTTCTAGAAGAAAGTATTGCAAAATAACTTCAGTATCGGGGTCAGAAAGAACATACAAAGTTGACCCAAAATGGTGTTTTATGGAAAAATCTGGAAGTGAATTAATGGGTTATGACTTGTGTTTCAGTGGTTTTATTAAGTCATAAAATTAAGTACAAATCATACTTAAGTGAGTTTTACTAAAGGGAAGTGGATAAGTGGCTAAGAAATGGACATGTGTCCTAGCTTTAAAGTTGAGTTTTAATAACCTTGAAAGACAAGTTACTGTACTTGTCTTCATTTCTTTCTCTCGAAGTTTCTTTCCCTCGTGTATCTTCAACAGAGAGTTTTTCATCAAAAACTCCACCAAATCTAAACTGTGCTTACTCTTATCTTCTACTGTTACCACTTTGTCATCTGTTTCTTTTGCCTCAAGAAAACCTGACCCAAACCCTCTGTATGATGAAGTACATAAGTTACATGAAAGTTAGGGTTTTGTGATGGTTGAAGATTTTGGAGTTTTAACAAGTAAGTATCGTGTTAATCCTTATGAGAAGTCTAAATATGAGATAAAATGGATGGTTTATTTGACATAAATCATTCATGGAAAAAGTGGCCATTTTCATAAATATAGTACAAACTAGAAAAAAAAAAAGTTTAGATGTGTTGTTTTTACGTATTTAGGGGTTTTT
>JANTNU010000003.1:23173579-23183653 GCA_024752395.1 Erythroxylum havanense
AACTAGCTACTCAATAATGACAACTCTTATTCTCTTCCATACCTGTATAGAGATCTCATCCGGCCCTACTGCCCTTCCACTCTCTTTCTCCCTCAAAGCCTTTGTAATTTCTTCCCTTATGACCCTTTCACACTGAGACCAATTATAAAAATGCTTTGACACAGAAAGGTTACCTAACTCTATGTTATCCAATGCCTTCATTATACAGGCCAAAAAAACATCTCTGCCATCTACTCCTAATTGCAAGGGCCTACATGAGTAACTAACCTGTTCATCTCTTATACAACAGATTTAGTTGGAATCTCTCGTCTTAGTGCCCTATCTTGTGTCAACTTGAAATTTTTTTATGCTCCCATGTTAGTATGCAGACACTTGTACAAAGTCTCGTAAGTTTCACCTTTAGCCACTGAAATTGTCTTCTTTGCCCTCTTCTTTGCCAATTTGTACCTTATTTATTAGTTTTCCGTTCCACCTTTGTTGTACTTGCTAATAGAGCTTTGTATGCTCTCTTTTTCACTTTCACCGTTCCCTGAACTTCTTCCAACCACTACTAAGATTCCATCCGCCCACCTCACGACCCTTTAGAAACTCCCAGGAGTTTTGTGGCTATTGGTCTTACTAAGGGAGCTACTCCCTCCCACATCCTATTAGCATCCCCTCTCACAGACCTTAAGGCTCTATATTGGATTCGAGTCATAAATTGTTCCACCGTATCTCCTTTTAGATTCCACAATTTAATTTACAACACTGTTTAGTAAATTGTTATGTCCTCCATCCCTTCATTTCTAGATCCAAAACTAACAATTTATGTTGGGTTGCTAAGCATGCGGCCGGAAGCACTTTGCAATCCTTGCATCATACTCTGGCTCTAATCTTGACAAGAAAATAATCAATTTGTGTCTTGGATGTGCTACTCTTAAACATCATCAGGTGTGCCTTATTTTTATTAAATAAGGATTTTGCTATCACTAACTAAAACGCTACAACCATGTCTAGTAAAGCATTCCCACTTTCATTTCAGGCATCACGTATTTGTAATAAAAAAAATTTCTAACATAATTACTTGCTCATAACATCCTGTACTAGTTATTCAGGTCAACAAATTATTTTAGAAACACGATTTCAATCAAGGGGTACATTTAAGATAGAAAACTTCCAGATAAGAGGAGACTTTCTAAATTATGAGCGGACAGTATTAAAGAAAGAAAGAAAGAAGTTGTCTTATATGACATTTAAGTTTGAGAATTCAAACCTCTTAATAATCTTATACAACCATCCATACATAGCAAAAATGATCGATTGATGGCAAAGATCCTCACAATAATAATGCCAATAAAGTTAGGAAATGGGGCAAGAAGATTTTACCAAGTTTAGCTCCAACGAGAATGACTGCAATACCAGGTGCATAATGCCTTAATTCTGGAATCCATTTCTTAACAACATTTTCATAACTGGCCTTGCTAGTGAGAGAGAAAGCAAGAAGAAAAACATCTTCTCCTCTATAGCTCAGAGTTCTTAACTTATTGTAATCTTCTTAATATCTAAGCCATAATCTCTATCCATATATGGATTCTTTCCAATCATCCACTCACAAATAGATCTAATCTAACTAATATCTCAAATTAGTATTGAAAGTAAGAAAATCCAAAGATAGTTATCATATATGAAACTTCAACTTACAAATAAAATAGAATCAATATTGACAAAGACAATAGCTAGTTTTCCCTCTTATCTAGACATATTAAATAATTATCATATTGTTCAACCTAACATGAACAATCAACATAACAAGGAAGTAAAAAATAGAAAGTATATGGATGATCTTGATTTGTCATAATGATTCGCCCAAATTGAGATGAAACCTTAGATTCTGTCTTGAAAATAGTCTCCCAATCTCTTTAGGTTCTTTTTCTTCTCAATAGCTTACCTTAATATAAGATAAATGAAAAATGTCGTTTTAATCTAGGAATTTTGCATATATTTATAGGAGATTATAGCGGTAGACACAATTCACGATACGGTTATATCACAAGTTGTGCTTATCACTGTTTGTTATCTTAAAGGCCACATAAGTACAAGCATGCATGTTTTCAACTCTATTTCTAACTCTCTCTTTTACACGATGGGCACTTGCAATATGCATTATTTCTCAATTCTTTATTCTACGTAATTACAAAGGTGTAGACATGCTTCTTTCAATGACCATGTTTCCTTAACTTCGTGCAATATAACGTCTATCCAATCGTGTATTTGTCTGTATTTTGAACTCTGAATTTTTAAGAAGAATATAGGTTGGAATATGGGTGTATACTTGATAGGTACTAATTAGGTTTTCAGCATGAATTTGAGAACATTTGGCTTATGTTTGGATTATTTCTATAGGATTTTATACTTAATATGGTCTATATTTTGTTTACAAGCCTTTTTTGGAATTAATTTGGGGCATTTGTAAAGTGATTTTGGATATAAACAAGTTAAATATAAACCAATACTCAGAACATAGGTCAAATACAAACACATGTTCTACATCGTATAGGCTGCCAAAAAAATTAACTTCTTTGATAAATTACCGCATGAACGAAGGTGAATCCTATTAATAGATCGAACTACTGCCTAAGCTCAAATCCACACCAACTCCAAACTCAACTATTTTAAGCAAAATAATTTTTTTTTAAAGAAAAGTTAGATCTCAAATAAACCTAATTTTGGGCAACTCGAATCGAACTCAATTAAAAAAAGATATTTACACTTAATTTAAAAAAAAAATTGGCAGAACTATCTCCCGGGCAAACCCATTGTCATCCCACGTTATTAAAAAAAATGAAAAACCACTGCATATATATATATATAGTAGTAGTACATATCCATTTACTACGGTTGAAGCGCTACTACTTGAGAATTTACACAAAATAATGAAAAAAAACATAATTCCCAAAACAGAAGAAGATAGACATGGATCAAATATCACATATCATATAAAGATGTTTCCAATCAAAATTTGATACAACAAATTTGGTACACAATCAATTGAGGGGGCAAAAAAAAAAAAAAAAAGAATGCGAGGATCTGTTACAAAAGTAATGAAGTTCGTAGTGACAACGCCAATATGGAAGGAATTGGATACATTTAACGGTTTCAAAAAATGACATGAAATGGGTGTTACGAAGATACTTCAAGTATATCATAAGTTTTCTTCCCCACATATGCATGAAATGTCACAGCCAGAACGCAGCAACATCCAATGACAGCCCACAAAATCCACGACAGCTATGTACTTGTATCTAATGGCAAATTCAGAAAGACTTGTCAAATGAAGAATTCTACAAAATTTGGGGTACTAGAGATCATCCCATCATTGCCAGCATCTAGGCTGAGTGTGGTAAAGGCTAATGTACAGAAATGGGAATCTGATGAAAATTTACATACATGTCATTCTGTCGCTTGACTAAAACTATTTCGTTTCTCCTGTATCCTATGGCGATATAACTTAGCTATGGCTCTCCTCTCACAATCCTGCAATGTTAACAAGAAAAGAAAACATCATTCAACTTTGAATTCACGTTCATAGCCAATAGGAAAGAAGCGGAAAGCTACTTGCAAGGAAAATTTTCTTTAGGAAGCTTTTTTTCTGCTATTTTGGTTAAAATCGCTCTATAAGATAGATTAGTCATAGATTAGTCCAATTCCTCACCTTAAACATATTGAGATAAAATGGTTTGGCAGGATTCATCCGTCTCAATTTCTGATATGTATAAGCAAAACTCAGCTGATCACGAGATGTAAAACGGTCAACCTCATTGAACCACAGACAGGAGAATAGGTTTGACGTCGGAGTATGTGCTCTCACAATTAAAGAACCTTCTGGCACATCTGAAGAGAGGGGAACAAAAACATTTACAGTTGGAAGGTAGAGGGGAAAAAAAAAAACCATTATTCAATTGTTAAACATATAAATATTTTGGATTGTAAAAGATCTTACTGCTGGGAAGAAGCCTGTTTGGGTCCGACGCATTGAATCTGTTTAGCCCATCAGCCTTGTAGAAGGCAAATTGTTGATCAATGACTGTATGATTATATTTGTTCAGTCTTTTATTTTGAGCAACCTCTTCCCACACACAATGGCGATCATAGTGATTAGAAATGGCATATTCATGACCTTTCCTCCACAAAAGGTATTCAAGAATTATTAGAGGGTCACGTTGAAGACGTAATTTGCTGTCCAACCAGATAGAGTACCTGAAAAGGATATTCAAGTGTGGAGAGCTTAAGGCATGCCAGAGTATTTTGCATCAAATTTCCACTTCTAGAGTTGATCTATAAACTACTACAAGCACTTGACGTCCAAAACTAGCTTCTCTAAGCCATTATGCTGAAGAAATCTTCTGTTGAAGTCTAGTGACTCTAAATATACAGGAGGACAAGGCGCATGTATACATACTCTTTGCATAAAAGGAAAAAGAGGCAAAGAGCAAAGAGCAAAGATGCAAAAACAAAAATGCATAGAGTGGGCACACTGAATGACAAACCAAAATTTTTCAAGCATCCATGACATGAAAAGAAAACGCCAACACGTCTCCTTTTGCATGAGTAGATGCTATTTCTGCTACATGAAATAAAATGATATAAATTTAAAAAAAAACTCCATCGCTCTGTTTTCTTCAAGTGGAAATTCCAGTTGAGTTACCGCCTGTAATGTCCTCAGGACTTTCATAAGGCACATTCAAAGGAAAATTAACAACTGAGGAACAAAAGGCAAAAGGCTTAGGAAAAATGTGAAAAATACTTGATTACTCTATGGCCTTGTGGCCTATCCATAGACGGGGAAAGCTTACGAGGAAAAGACTTTTGGTGTTATTGGGGATTACCAAAAACTTGAGATTGGAATCCTCTGCTTCAGTAAGTTGATTTTTATTTTGATAGTTATTGCCAAAAGTCAAAAACCATCTCAACAAACATAAAAAACCTCTAACTAATGAAAGAAAAAGGAAACCACAATGACAAGGATGCATATACCACTAAACATTCAAAAGTCACAATAACAATAAAAAACAATACCAAGTCCAATCTCACCGTGCAGATGGGAAAAGTCGGTGTGGCAACAATTTTGGTATCTTGCCCACTCTTCGCATGTCAGCATAAGGTAGATTCTTCACCACTACAATCTTCCATAAACCAATAAAACCTCCTCGATCTGGCATTTGACCTTCTGAAGAAAGTGTTTGCAAAGTGACCTCATCCATAAACATAACGAAGCAAACGTTCTTCCTAGACAAACGAGTGACCTGAAAGGAAAAAGACTGCATGATTAAAATGTGTGAAAAAAGACTGCATGATTAAAATGTGTCACAAGCACAACAACGGATCCCAATAACATTTCCAAGGAAAACACAGAAAGAAAAATCATAAAATATCAGAGTTAATGTGTGAATTGATAGAGAAGAAAATATACGCAGTACTATAAAAAGTAACTAAAGAATTTATCATAGAATGTCCGACATAATGGAAGAGTAGGTACAGAAGAGAAGATTGGCAGTGCCATCTAAGAAGGTATTCCCAAGTGATGAGCTCAAATGATGAATTCTAAAAAATGATAATTTCATATCTTTAAGAATGTTATTTTATCCCTCATAAATGCTTTCTTGTATAGTTAGTTAATTATCTAGACTACCTTTGTTACAACGAAGAAACAATAAAAGGGAAAATTATGACTTTAAGAAGAGACAATAAAAGGAAAAGTTACAACTTTAAGGTCTTGTCTTATGGGCTTACCTGTGGTCAGTTTGTATCGGATACAATCCATGATACAGTTAAGTGACCTCATTGGATGTTAAAGATTAGATGTTTGACACCAGGATGTGGACTCAGAAACTTGAAAGTAAGAAGACCAAGTTACCATATTAATGGAGCCAAGATCTTGACTGAGTATCAGTAGTTGTAATCTTAATACAACCAGCGGCTTTACATGTCAGTTATCAAAAAGCTTTGCAGGAATCCTTAGATTTGAACCCATCAATCATGAAAGCAAAGTGAAAAAATTTAGGATTTTCCCTATGTGAAGTGTGAGTGATTCTAATTCAAAGGCTAGACTCCTTGAATTTCAGTTCAGTTGCATAATCTTCCTGGAAAAATACATCAAATTTTACCTCAAACTGTCAACTTATATTCCTAACATGAGGCTCGGATCAATACTATTCACAACTGCTGGTCCTCTTATCCTCTTTAGGCATGCTGTTTACACTTTTGGTCACTTATGCACCATGTTCGCATCCAAAAATAACTTAATTTACAAACCAATTGTTTCAATAGAAACTAACCAAATCTTGTTCTCCATTAACCTGAAGCTGTGTCGGTTACCATTACTTTGCTCCTACAGAAAATTTGGCTGTTCTACACCAGCAATAAGATAGAAGAGATTCGGACCAAAAGAAAAGTTTCAAGATATCCTTAGCATAATCTAATTTGTATACCAGATTGTCAGGTTCATACATTTGAAAAGCCAATTTTATAACAATCTAAGACAATTGAAGCAGCATACAACAAAATACAAACTCCATTCAAAAAAGATGCCAAAACTAAACAATAACGGAGAGAAAGAATGCAAATCAGCACATGCACAGCATAGAAAATAGACTAATTATAACAAATGGACATAGTAACAATGGTCAGAATTAAGGGGGAAAAAAAGCAAGGCATCTAAAACCAGAAAGGCATCAAAAGCAAGGCCATCAACGGCAGTATCCATTGTACTTCCTTTAAGATTATGCTAGTAAGTTTCAACTCTGAAACTGTTCACTAAACTACAACCTAGAATAGAGTTGTCTTTGAGCATTCATGTGTGCATATGCATGCAGGATGACACCTCTCTAATGTCAGGGTCAATTGACACAGCTCAAATACTGAGTTGGGATGTATTACTACTTTTACGTAGATAGTATTTAAGCCCATTAATTAAGTACTATTAACATATTATTTAAATAAATTTAACCATTAGATTTTCTACTCCAATAAAACAACATACTTGACTCAAAATAAAAATAAAAACCAAATATATCCGACTAAAATTTTCAAATTTTCATATGTTCTAACTGTTGGTTTGGTTAAAATTCTAATTACAAGTCAAACTGGCTATTCACATCAGAGGTGAATTAACACCACATCCCCAAATTAAAAGTGTAACAGCAAAATTGCTCAAATTTCTCGAAGTTGATACAAAATCCACATTACCGTTTTACCAGTAGGTGACCTTAGGCGATCTGAATTTCCAAAAATGCAAGAGACTACAGCAATGTGGCATCTACTGATATAATTTAAGTCATCTTCAGCCAAATCAAATCCTGTACTTTGGGATCCTTCAGGACCTCTGACAAAGCCGCAATGCATTTTTTGATCATGTACCAAGAATGTTTCTTCTCGATCCTGCAAGCTCTGGTGACCAGCAAATCTGGGTTTCCATTGTTCTTGTCCATTAGGCTTCTCCATTTCAATATACTGCAAGGAAAACCTAGCAAATTTTCGATTTTCAAAGGGTTCCACTAGCTGTGCAGTTGAGTTTGAGAACTTCATCTCACAAGAAGAGCCTGAAGAATTTGGGAGAAAAAGTCAGGAAAAACAAAGGAAGGAAACAAAAAGCCAGAAATTATTGTAAACTATGGAGATCGCAGAGAAAACTATTTGATAATCGTGACAAAAGAAATTACAAACTCACCCTGATGCATCAACCTTGCATTTCACAGCAACTGAACAGTCAAATATCACATCTATAGATGCAGGTATCGGCAAGTGCATAGATGTTCAATCTAGAAGATAAATGAAGTCTCTCATGGAAGCAAAAACTAAATTCTTAGACTACTAAACATTTCAAGAATTAATATAACTTATTAGTCCATTTACTTTGGAAAAAAGGCATTCAAGCTAAAATTTATGCAACTAAAGTCATTTTGACTCCGACAGTTCAATAAATAAAGTCATTTAACTACCAAGAATATATCTGAAGGTAAACAAAAATATCCATAGTTTTAAAGCACTTGGCTTCTCCACTTGACTACTGTAAGAAAGAACAGCATCCCGCATGTCAAGCTGTTTACACCTTCTGCACAAACAATGAGCAATCACAAAATTCACATGGCTCAAAACCATGCCTGCTCTCTTTTGTCCCTCTACTGCCCACTTGCTATTTCTCTCTCCTGTTCTTTTCTTTTCATGTGTCTTTCCACAAGCCTTAAAGATTACCACACACACGCGCATACACACATATATACGTATATACCACACACATATTCGGAACACCCCAATACTATATCTCAGGAATCATAATTTTGGTGTTCTTAACATCGTATTCAAGTTTAATTTTGGAGGGTATTCATAATAGTTGAATTAGGCTTGTCAAGATTTGTCAGAGAACCATTGACTATAAGTCATTGCATAGCAGGACAATCTTATACCATAACTAGGATAGACTTTCATGTCACAATTGTATAATCCTTAACTTCATAAAGTCATCTTCTTTCTACAGAGTTAAACACATCAATAGTATACACTTTTTCTTATTTCAACATTAAGCAAACACATCAGTAGCATAAACTTTCTCTTATTTATATATTAAGCTATCAACTTACGGAGATACAAATTATTTGAATGATGGTATTGTGAGAGTTGATGTTTTCTTGGAAACCAAAAGCTGAACTAGGTTGACATTGTTAATCCAGTAACAAATTCTTTCGTTACTAAGTTCTAAGCTAGATGGTTCATGTTCCTCTTATCCAAGTACCAATTTGTAGTTGAGTTGCGTTGTAGTGGAGTAGTTAAGGCTGATCAAGTTTTTATAATGGAGGTACTTGTTACACAAAACAAGTTTTAATGAAGGAATGAGGATGATCTTATCCTTTACAACTAAAGTTTTGTTCTTATCTGCTCTCTGCTACGTCTGTTGTGGAGTTACTGCAACCATGTTTTGTGTTTTTTGTCTTTTGCAATAGAAAGCCAGCAGTTTTTGCACACTTCTTCCTCCTATTTGTTTATGACCAAATCAACATTGAATCATAGGTGCTAGAATTTGGACATGGTAACAGAGCTTTACATAATCTTTAAGGGCTTATAAGATTGACTGGTAGAAGATTAGCATAAATTTTCCTAATCCACTGGTTTTTCAACTCCAACTCCTATTTCCAAAGGAGAAAACTATGATGTTCTGGTGGTCAAAATAAGAAAAATAAAATTTTAAGACACAATTTTAGGCAAATTAACAAAACTAGTCCAAGCTCCATTTTTTAGCACTTTAATACTTGGAACTCTCACTTTGTATCAGATATAATATGACATTAGTCATCAATGGAGACCATCATTAATTTAGCTAACATTGCACACCACATGAACAATGTTTTTAATTCTTAAGACAAGTGGAATTACCAAAGAGAAAAGACGATTTTGAAAAGAAGAAATTTTCTTTATTAACAAATTTACCCCTAGTATAATGTAAATTGAGGCTCAGTGAATGAAAACATATGTCATTTTTTCAAAATTTGAATTATTTCACCAACAATATTAGGATTATGAAAAATGAAATCGAAAAAATAAAGGCCACAAAGTTTCGAAGCTCATTACTTTGGTGAGATTATACTAATTTTTTATATAGTTGTAGTTATGCATGTGTTGGTGAATTTACACAGATGTAAGCATCATTTGAAGACTTCTATGGAATTTTTTACGAAATTTTTGAGTTGCCTGGATGCCTTTTTAATTATGAAAGCTAGGTTGATATAGCAGCTTCTACTAGAGTCTTAATTGAATTCATTCGTCTCTGTTGTAATTTGTTTTTGGGTTCTTTGCATGAGTTATGTGATTGTTGGGACAAATTGAGGGGAAGTGAAAGGACAAGATAAGAAACTAAGTGTTTATTTATTATTTTCCCATAATTCTTTTGTTCGTGGGTGAGTACATACTAGAGCTTTAAAGATGAGCATAATTATGAATAAAACTCCTAAAACCTCATCTAATGTTTTGAGAACTTTTCTTTTGTTCTTTTGTTAATTTCATATGGCATGTCACATCAAGCAACTTAGTGGTAGTTTCCAACAA
>JANTNU010000003.1:23219558-23248167 GCA_024752395.1 Erythroxylum havanense
TCTCCTGAAGATCCTAACATTGCCGCCTCCTTGAAGAGCAGCCTTGTCCTCAAGGCTGAAGTGAGGGAAAAGACTCCAGTCCACGCATGCATCCTCCCCTGTAGTTCGTGCCACTTGATGGCCCTTCCTTAGTTTTTGCTTCCAAGGCGATAATTTCTCCATTCTCATCCAAGGTCTCGTTATCGTCCAAGATCAGTAGCCGTAATTGCTTCTCAGCACATTGATGAAGATGATGAAACCTTTCTCCACACCGGAAACATAAGCCTTTAGCCTTGCGATCCATTAACTCGTGGTAAGATAAATGATGCAACCCTCGATTTTCTTCCATGGAGGTCCTTCAGGTCCCTTCCCCTGGTCTGGTCGGCGTTGTGTGGTGAGAACCGGCGCCTGAGGTCGACGATTTAGGCTGAAATCGATGACCCGTCGCGTTTTGGGTCGGACCCGACCCGCCCTCTGCGTGACCCGCTCCATCGCCCACAGTGTTGGAGGAACCCGACTCTGACTTTTGAACCCAGTCTCTCCTCGGTTGAAACCAGTCGCTCCTCTTTGCTGCCAGATGCGCGGTCGTGGGTTGGAGGATTCAAAGCCCCTTTGATCCCCGTACAGCTCCTCCTCCACCACTCTTGCTACTCTCATCATCTGAACCCTATTGATTGGACTGAAGGTTCGCACCCTTCGTCGGATCTCATCGCGCAACCCACTCATGAAGTACCCCCTGAGCTACGCTTCGGGTAAGCGTCCTACCTGAGTCGACACGAACTCGAAGGCCTCGATGTATTCCTCCACCGTACCTATTTGCTGCAAATCAGAGAGCTCCTCAAATGGGTTCTCAAATCTCCTTCCACCATATCTGGCGATTAAAGCTTGTTTCAACTTCTTCCATGTGAGCTCCACTTCAGTCTCTCGGAGGAGATTGAACCAGTGGATGGTAGCTCCTTCCATACTTAACAAAGCTAATTTGATCTTCACCTCTTCCGAAGTGCCATGAACTTCGAAATAGATTTCCGCCTGGGTAATCCATCCTACTGGGTCAGGCCCGTCGAATGTAGGTAAGTCTACCTTTCTCACCGACATCTGATACTCCTCCATATTGCCCACAGAATGCTCCGGTTGAACATTCCGTTGAGTTCGTGGAGTATCCCTGTCTCTCGCTAGACTCGGCCTCCTCTCATAAGTCTCGCTACCTTGTCCCTCCTTGGGACGCTTACCCAGCAGTTTGTTCATCTCGACCAATAATGCCGCTGCATCTCCCCCATGGCCGCTCGCATTGATGACTGCATCTCTTCTACCCCAGCTTCCAGATTGGCTATACGAGATTCCAAAGCTTCAACTCTATCGGCCATTTTAGGTGGCATCAAGGTATGTTACTCTGACTTCTCTATCCTTCGAAAACAATGGAGCTTCTCCCCCACTATTGGTATCCGGCAGGTCGGACCAATGTTAGGAACCAGCCCTTAGAATAACTGAGTATTACTATATTATTGCAGTATAACTATGGTGTATACACCACTATCGTAGAGAAATATAGTATTTCTCCCTACCAGAGCAGATTTGCTCCTAACCAGAGCTGAATAAGCTCCTCAGAAGGTGATAAATCTTCTGTCACTCTTCTCACAAATATTCTCCCCTTCCCCTCTCCCTACTTCTATTGCCCCCTTTTATAACCTCTCTAGGTACATACGGTTATAACTAACTCCTTCTAGAATAATCCTCTCTCTCTCTCTCTCTCCTGAAGATCCTAGCACCATATATATTAGCGATTTATTCCTAAGCTATTAGTTCAATTTGTCGATAAAAATACAATTTCACAAACTGATTGTTATGGTACTGGAAATAAGTGGAAGGCCAAAACATTTTTGGGATGATTGATATGACCTAACTTTACTAGTTATCTCTAGTTCTCTACTAGAAAACTCTCATCCTACAACTATGTAGCAACTTCAGTGTTGGATACATGCATTTGATGACTCATTAGCAAGTAAAACAAGAGCTAGATAGAGTTCTAACATTAGGTGGTGGAGAACAAGAACAAGAGCAAAAGCTATATCCATATCATCTTTATTAACATATTGCTTATGATCCCACATTGAAGTCATTTTTGGTAGCAATTAAAAAAGTATAAAAGCTGCATCATACTATACACTCAAGTTTGTCTAAAACTATTGGAGAGCTCATAAAATCATAAAGTAAATCAACCTTCACTAAGCCACATTGTTAGGGAAAATATTTTGTATTAGAATATAAGAACCACAAATATAAAGGGAAGGGCTACCTGTTCATAGTCAACATAATCTGTATTCTCATTTAATTTGTATGGCATTGCCTTAAAGAATATCTTGACAATTGATATCTTCTTTGTGTTGGTCTATAATTTAATGAAAATACAAAAAAATTACATCAGACACTATAATAATGAGATGTTTGCTTTGTATTGTAATACTTGCTTTTATTTCCCCTCGGTTAAAGTAAAAGCAAACAAAAACCATAAAACTAGAAAAACTACACTATAATAATAAGATATTTGTTTTATATGTATTTGGTGTTGGAAGAGGGGGAAAAAAGTGATTTCAACTTTTGTATGATGGCAAGAAGTGTTGAGGAGAGGAAGAAGAGAAAATTAGGTATTTTAATGTTTGTTTTTTATTTAAAAATTATAATTTGCTGGCTTGGAAGTTAAAATCCACATGTCATTCATGTGGCTGATGCTAGCTGACGTGGATGTTGGGCTAATTTTTGCAGAAGATTAAAAGTTTAAATATTTTGTTATTATTTTTTGAAGCTCGGGCTAGAATTATAATATTCTATAAAGTACGATTTTTTTTTTGTGATGAACCCAATTTTAATGCATAACATATTTTTTAAAATAGTTATTATGTCTAAAAAATAAAATATTTTTATGTCAGTTTCGATAAATGGAGTTATTGCATCAAATATGAAATATTTTTGTTTTAATCATTATAGGACACTAGTCTTAATTATATAAAAATTGAGGAATTATTTTATAATTTTTAAAAATAATCCACAATAGTATTTATTTAAATATATAACATAGGCATGTAGATTTAATTTAGGCATAATAAACAAATAGAATAAAATAGTGGTATAATTATTGAGGCCTATCCTTATTTTTAAAATTTAAAATAAAATTATTTAATTTATTTATATTTTTAGAGCATATGATAAATTTTTAGTTTCCTGTTTTATTTTTAAATCTAATTTTATTATTAATTAAATAAACATATTTGACTATTAAATATTATGGACTAATAAGAATTAGAATTAATATAATTTAATTATTGAACTTGTTAATTTTAATGTCTCTAAAAGAATTTCATGAGTTGTACCTTTTAAAAGAGAAATTTTATAATGAAAGATTGGATTTTAATGATATAAAGTTGAGGGACTATTTTGTAATTTTAAAATTTGTTATCTCATATTGACTAATATTAGTACTATGTTGTTCAAGTTTTGGTATGATATTTGCACCTTTGCTACTAAGGTCAAAATAAAAATTGAAATATCCTTTCCAATTAACAAAAGATAAATTAGTCTTTTTTAACTCTACATGATTCCCCAAAATTTGACCAGTCACCTTGACAATCAATCATTGCCAAACATGTCTTTTTTCCATTCCTTCGGATGCTTCCTTTTTCTAAGTTGATCTTCATAAATTTAACTTCTATGTCTATCTTTTGAACTTCCTCTTTCTTTGACACTTCAAATTTACTTGTTTGTCATGTTTAACACTATGTCTATCATGCAAACATAAAATTTCCTCAACTATTGTGACAGATTTCTACTCCATAACCTCATCTGTATTCATCCTGATTATTCATCTTGTCACATTCATACGATATAGAGTAAACCTTTCTTAGCAAAAACCTTTGCTCTAGCTTGCTCCAAAAACCATAGTACTTGTTGGTTAACCTCTTCAGCTTCCTGTTTAGTTATTTTAGCAAGCTTTTCAAGTGCCTTGCAGAGCTGTACGGGTATTTCAACTTGCTGTCCAGTTTTTTCAGTTTGTTGTTTAGGTGTTTCTACTTCTTGTTTAATTGTTTCAGCTTGTCGTTTTTCCATCTTTCCCATCTTCACTGTCAAGTTTAGGTTGCTGGTTTGCTGTATTCTTTTTTTATGAGAGTTGTCTCTTGTTGAAGATGCGCTTCAATGTTTGCCATCCTCTCCAAAATTCGCAAGATTAGTTAATCCCTCTCTTGACGGATAGAAGACATTGTAACAATTTGATAAAAACATGTCTAAACTGAAAATAGGGGCTCTTGAAATATTGAATTTAGGGCTGAAAATTAGGAAAATAAGGGAATGGGATAAAGGATAAATCGAAGAGTTTCCTAAGTTTTTGTATCAAGAATTAAAAATTACACCAAAGAATTGAAATAAACAAAATTGTTTGAATCAGACCATAGTTTTCTGGAGCTTACTTATAGACTTTAGGAATCACTCCCAATTATTTAAGAATCATTCTTAGAAAAGTTATAACACTTAGATAATAATTCTTTTCTTCTTATTATTTGAATATTGAATCTTGAAATCCTAATCCTAATGGAATAGGAAAACCTAATGAACTTCCAAAATAAGAACATCATCCTATTTAATAAGGATTCTTATTATTGCTTAATGAACTTAATCTCTACAATGAGAAGGACAACATAAAAAATAGAAATATTTTCCTTTTCTAGCTATAATAGAATTGGAGAATTAGAACTTTGGTGAAGTAATTATATTATCAAATGTATGCTTTCAATTGGTTCTAAACTTTACTATTTTCCTTGTTTGGATTTATTGACCCTAGCTGTTAAATGCTACAATTTAGTAGAATTTACTGTTGATTTTGGATGGATGATGTGATTTACTGACACCGAGTTTCATCAAAAGAATTGGAATATGTTGACATTTTGTGAAACAGTCCTATATCATATCTAAGGTGCCATTGCACTGATTAATCAATTAATTATCATCAGTACTTAAAAAAATTCTCTCATATCTAAGTAATACAAAGAGATATGGCATTAATGCTACTTTTTATGACAAAATGTGTCAATTACATAGGATCCTGTTAAAAAATTCATAAATCTTGTTTCCTCTTTTTTTGGTTGCAGGAATTATATCATGAAATGCATACTTTGGACAGATTTGAACAAGATTACAAGCGTAGGCTTGAAGAAGATGATGGTTCCAATGTTGCACAAAGAGGTAGGTTTATGGCTTGATTTAGTTTCCACGTTGTTTCTTGATGGTTCCACTAATTATAAACGTTTCTTCTATTTATACATATTTTTATAATCATTAGCTTGTTATCGGTTTTTTTTTTAACTTAAAAATAACCAAAGGAAGAAGATTGATGGTTTTTTCGCTCTCAATTGCTAATGATAATCTTAAAAATAAATCTTATGCATAGGCCTTCAATTTGTTTTTTTTTTAAGATTTAAATTTATGTAATGGTTCTTCTATTTGCTAGCTGTCTGATACTTCCTTGGTTCAAATTTGAAGAATTCAAAAATGATAATACATATAGCAAAATATTATGAATGACTTTGAATGGGTTTGGTTTTGAAATTTTTATGGTAAAAGTCTGCAATTGTGATCTTCCTTCTGAAAAAGTTTAGGTTTGACTTATTTTAAAGCATGTATTTATCTTATTAAGATGATCTGGATATGGGTAGATGAACTTCTTGAGCTGCGATGCATGGAATGTTGGGCGTATAGAGGTGTTGGTAGATTAGAAAAACTGATACCTAGTAGGTAATGATCCCAATAAAATAGGGAAATCTTATCCTAGATTCACGATAAGATAAATCAGCACCTAAGTAGTTAAGATGTTGCAGATTAGTAGAGATAAGTAGTTAGAATACTGATTATATACTAGGTGTATTTTAGTTAGGATACTGATTATATATTGGCTGTATTTCTCCTATTTAAGATGCATCAGTCAAGGAATAAAATCACAGAACTTGAGTTCTAGTTTTCCTATTCAGTTCTGTCAAACATGGTATCAGAGCAGGGGTAACTAGCTTCTGTTTTCTCATTGGTCTTTGTTGAAGATCTGCCCAGATTGCAGAACCTCATGCTTCTCTTACTGGCGACCCACCACCTGATGTCCGGCCATCAAAATCCTTGCATGCGAGTCTAGAGCTTTTAGCTTTCCTTCCACACATTGACACGTCCAGGCGTTTCTGGCAATGTCCTTAACTTTGACCAAGTTCTCCAGCATCTCATCCTATCCTCTGGTGATCTTAAAGGCCTGGTTTTTTAGACCACTGCTGCCCTCCTCCTGCAACTGCTATCCTAATCTGTTCTCCGCCGCTGTTGTCCTCTAGTGTTATGTTTTTCAAGTTTGTGATTTTGGCACAGTTGGGATTTTTGTTAATTCCTGTCAGTTTTGGTGTTGAGCTGTCACTCTTTGTTCTCTGTTAGATCATGAATTTCAAGGAAGCCATGGTGGGTTCTGGTCCGACTTATTCAGATGGCAGTAGTGAGCTGACATCAGGAGGAGGAATTAGCATACCTGCACTGGTTTCTGTCCCGGAAAACTCTCTCGAAATCTCCCAAAAACTACCTTGAATGGTCCCAGTCTATACCTTGAGTTATCGATGGCAAGGGAAAAATAAGGTATTTAAATGGTGAGGTCAAACAACTAGCTGCAAGCAACCCTTGATATTGACAGTGGCATTCGAAAAACTCAATGGTACTACATGGTTGATCAATTCTATGGAATTAGCAATTGGGAAGCCCTTCATGTTCATGCCAACAACTCGTGATATTTGGGAAGCAGTTAGGAAAACATATTCAGATTTGGACGACAACTCACAATTATTTGAATTAAACACCAGAATGTGGAAAATGCAGCGAAGTGAGAGGAACGGAACAACATATTATGATGAAATGATGTCTGTATGATAGGAATTGGATTTGTTTGATGAAGAAAACTAGGTAAATCCAAGTGACAATGCTCAGTACAAGAAGCAAGTTGAAAGAGGACGCATATTTGTCTTCTTGGCTGGACTGAATAGAGACTTGGATGAAGTTAGAGGCCGTATTTTAAGGAGAAATCTTCTACCGACCATAAGAGAAGTCTTCTCAGAGGTAAGAAGTAAGCAGACAAGTGATGATGAAGAATGCTGGTGAAACCAGAATAGAGAGTGAAGGCTGAACACTTGTGACTTGAGGAGGTGACTGGTAAGGAAAAAAACGTAGTGGAAAACAGAAGCCTTGGTGTGACCATTATAAAAAACCATGGCATACTAGGGAAACCTGCTGGAAGCTGAACAGAAAACTAGCTAATTGGAAAAAGAAATCAAGCAATGGCACCAAGAGAGGGGGAGAGGTCAGAGCATTCCAAGTGAGCAATTCTGATTCAGGGCAGCAATCATCATCAGAATCTCTTACTTTCATTAAGAAACAGATAGAACATCTACACCAAAATTTTAAATCTCAAAATAATCCTAATTCGTTTTGTTCTCTAGCTCATTCAGGTAATACTTTCCCCATGTCTTTGGCCTGTACCAACACTAATGGTCCCTAGATATTAGATTTGGGTGTCACAGATCACATGACTGGTATTCCGCATTTTTTGCATCATATACTCCATGTGCAGGAAATCAAAAGGTCAAAACTGTTAATGGTTCCCTTGCATCCATTGCTGGATAAGGAACAGTGTCTATCTCTCCTTCCTTAAAACTCAAAGATGTCCTTCATGTTCCTAACCTATCATATAACCTCTTGTCCGTGAGCAAGCTTACTCTTAATTATAATTGTCAACTAATTTTTTGGTCTTATCGTTGTGAATTTTAGGATTTAACCTCCGAGAAGATGATTGGGGATGCTAAATAGAATAGTAGCCTCTATGTTTTTCACAAAGGACGGACCTTTGGAAGGCAAGACTAACAAACTTGTTTCAATTCTACTTTAGCTTCTAGTAATAATGAAGTCATGTTATGGGATTGTCGACTAGGATATCCAGGTTTTTACTATTTAAAGCATTTGTTTCCGAAGTTATTCCTAAATCAAAACCCTTCAATGTTTCAATGTGAGTCTTGTGAATTAGCAAAACATCATCTTGCATTTTTCCCACCATAACCTTACAAAACTTCACAACATTTATCATGATCCATAGTGATGTTTGGGGACCTTCTAGAGTTGCTACATTGTCTAGGAAATGTTGGTTTATTACATTTATTGATGATCATATTAGGGTCACTTGGGTCTTTCTCCTAAAAGAAAATTTTGATGCTGAAAGAGTCTTCAAGAACTTTATAACGTGATTCAAACACAATTTCAGAGTAAGATTAAAATATTTCGAAGTGATAATGGGAAAGAATTCTTTAACAATATGTTGGGAAATTCTTTTGCTGACAAAGGAATAGTTCATCAGAGCCCTGTAATAATACACTACAACAGAATGAGGTGGCTGAGAGAAAAAACAAACACATTCTTGAAATGGTTAGAGCCTTGAGCCTTCAAATTAAGTTCTTAAATATCTTTGGGGGGAAGCAGTTCTAATAGCAACCTAGTTGATAAATAGATTACCTACTCGGATCTTTAACTACCAAACACCAATTCTGGTTTTACTAAGCATTTTCCAACTACTAGATTCATCGTAGACATTCACTTGAAAATTTTTGGTAGCTTGACTCTTGTTCATAATCAGGATTCCAAACTTTCAAAACTGGATCCTAGAGCACATAAATGCATATTTGTAGGTTATCCCACTAATCAAAGGGGGTACAAATGTTTTGATCCAATTTCAAAAAGGATGTTTGTGTCTATGGATATTACTTTGAATGTACTTCATACTATAATAACTACCATTGTCAGGGGGAGCAAAATATCAGTGACAATGAGTTCTTAGATGGTTCGAATCTCAGATTTGAATTTATTCAAAGTGATATCTCTCATGATCATTCACAAAAGGACAACACAAAATTATTAGAAGCAAATGAAGTAAACATTGACAATGTTGGATCGGTTAATAAACAACTTGTGACAGTGCACAAAATGATAGTGCTGGAAACATGAGGATAGATTAGCTATCAATATCTTAGAGATATGCTAGGATTATCTTCCTGTATTTGTATAGATTATCTAGCCTATTCTGTGCTCCTATTCGTGTATATATTTACTGCATTCACTAGGTAATGAAAACAGAGAAAATCAGCTCTTATTCACACCTTATAAATTAAAAAGTCTCTTGCTAGAATTTGCTCAGCAATAAGGGGTCCTTATTGCGTACAATGGCTTCAGGCATTCCATGGAGTTTGAAAATGTGATAGATGAATACACAATCCACTTCTAAAGTTGAATAAGGATGTTTCATTGCTATAAAATAGGCATAGTTACTGAACCTATGATGATAGGTCCCAGTCAAAGTAGAGAATATTTATTGTGTGATAAGAATTTTTCTTTGGGCGAGAATTGGCCACAAGATTGATTTGTTGGAAAGTTCCGCTATTCACAATTAAAAAGGAACTTAAATACAATTAGGAGTTAACTACTTCCTAATTCTCAGATAATATCTCTAAGAAGGAGGAAACTATCACTGACGGTTATTTTTATTTAAATAGAAAAACAACATATATGAATTTAACTACTTAACCTATTCCTAAACAACATCTTCCTGCTATTTGGACCAAATCTTAAGTTCTATAAGCACTCCACATGCATAGGGCTTTTGATCACATCTTTTTGTAGCCTTGAGTAGTGGTAGGGTCTGATGTTATTGACTTGTACTGGCTCTTTTAAGTGAATTTCGTGGTTGTGTTTTGTTGGGAGATCAGTGATAAGGTTCATTAGACACTGATGTTAACTTGTTGTAATTGACATTCAATTGGAATTTTCAATTGTAGCATATACAGCTAACCTCCTTGAACATGGAAGTCTTTTTCCTGAAATCACCTTGGATCCCTTGCTAGGACTTCCACTAAGAGTAACCATTTGATTGTTCCACTTGAATGTCATTGTTCGTTTCCTAAAGTTGCATAATAAATCATCAAGATCAATTGGCCTCTGCATTCCCAACACAACATCATATAACCCCGTAAGGCCATTCCCAAAACCTTAGTTGTACAGTCCAGTCCTTGCATTGACTATATAAAATTCATGCAACATTAGTAACACGTCAATTTTAGGCCCCTCCCACCATAATCTGAAACCGCTTCACTTCTTTGCAGGCTGCATTTTCTTTTCTTAATAATAGAGATATCCACAAAATTGTGGGTACTCGGTTGTCTATTATGGTATTTATCTTCCTCTTTTGGTGTAGAACTGTAACTCTCATCAGCTTGAGCTTCCATTCCGCTTCCATTCCTACCATGGCCTGTGACGAGACATTTGAAGATACTAGCTCCGAGTTTTCTTCTCCTCATGACTCCTCTTTTGCTGCCACGGACTCTTCTTCCTCAACCACATATACATGAAATTGCTTTTGCTCTACACTTGTACTCTTGGTATATCACTCATCACACCAAAAGCAATGATCGCTTAACACTTTTTGCTACTAACAGTCTTCGACATCCTATTTATTTGAAATTGACACAATTTGGTAAGTTGATTACTTGGTGTAGGCAATAGTCCATCTGTTGTCACAACAGGCTTGACTGTGAGTTTGTTTTAGGGTGATCCTCTAGTTAGTGAACTTTGGTTTGAATCGCTTACCTTATAAGGTGGTTTCATAATACCCCTTGAACAGTTGTGCACTCCAATTGGCCGCCACCACGGCCTCCTTTTTCTTGGCAGGAACATAGTCTTGTTGAATGGTTGTTAAAGTCTAATAGCTTCACTATCAATACTAACTCAGGTTTAACGCCTTCAAAAAGTATCCCACTAGATAATTCTTTGGCAGAGATAGGCGATTGAAATAATGATCAAATTTTGCAATATTCTTGCGTCGATCCTTCTTGCGTCAACTCCTTCAAATCATCTACTAGATCTGTGAAAATCTTATCATCAAACTACTGCTTAAGAGTGGCTACAAATTCTTCCATTCAACTGGATCTACTTGTGTTCAATTTTTTAGGTTTAACTGACAAACTCCTACGCTTCCTCTTCTAAGTGCATCACTGCCTTGCCCACCTTCAAGTGTTTAGGTTTACGGTCAAGGGTGAGGAATTGCTTGCACTTATATCAATCACATCTTAACTTGGGCTCCATCAAATGGGGGGAAGTCGATTTTGTCTAATTTGGTTGGCATAGCATAATCTTCATCCTCCTTGGAAGCTCTTCTTACAGTTCCTAGATTTTCCTTGCCACCAGTGGATGTTCCATGACTCACTCCAAACTTTTGTATGAATTGGTTGAACATCAATTTGAACTGTCATTGCATGCTCCTGCTTATTAGTTCTATTGCGGATCTCCAATAGAATCTTTTGATTTCAGGCTTTCGCTTCCAGTAAGCTTTGGACGTTTTTTTATAATTCAATGCAACTTAGCTACTCAAGTTCCTTTCGACATTGTTCCTATTATCGAGGTTTGTGTGCTCTAATACCAAATGTTTTGTGTAAAGATGCGACTTAGCAATTCTTAGTTTCTGAGGAGCTAGATAGAGGGGGAAGAGTGAAAGCTCCAGGTTGTTACAGAGAAAAGAGAGAAAGGAGAGGAATGATGAAGGTAGAGAGAGAGAGAACAATGTAATTCTGTTATTGCATAGGGGATCGTTGCATAACGAATACTTAACAAGAAGGGAAACAACTGTTACATGGCAGATACGAGCCTCTGGTTTTTATGCCCAAATGGTTAAACAAAACAATGTATATGGTAAAAGGAGCTAGCTCTAAATGAAACGGTGTCATTGTTCATACGCTTGATTTGTTTCTCTAGCGATTGCCGTTACTTTTGTCTGCAACAATAACTAACATTTGCTACTGTAGAAAATACTTTTTATCAGAACAGGAGCTCTAGAAATGATTTTCAATATCTCTTATATTTGTAAGTGATACATGCAGGAGATAGCGTTGCAATTTTGAAGGCGGAGTTAAAGAGTCAAAGGAAGCATGTGAAAAATTTGAAAAAGAAATCACTCTGGTCCAAGATTTTGGAAGAGGTACGAGTTTCTATTATATGCAATTTCTTTGGTGGATACAGTTAGATGGCCTGATGTCATGCTTGTTAACTTCAGTCACCAAAATTTCTCGACATTCAACTTCATGACTTTCCTACAAATAGGTGCCCATCCATTTCTGAGATTGGCAGCGTTATGCCCAACTTTCATGATTCCCTCATAGTTAAATTCAACAATTTAATTCTTTATCATCCCCATCTATTCTTTTCCCTTGGAAGTCCAAATATAATTGTAGTTTGTTCTCACAGGTGATGGAGAAGCTTGTAGATATTGTACATTTCTTGCACTTGGAGATTCATGAAGCCTTTGGTGCTGCAGGTATTTTTTCTGCATTTCGTTTTACAACTTTATGTCTTTTGTTTCTTTTGCCAGCTGACGCACTGTATCTTCACACTAGGCGGAATTAAGGTCATAATAGAAAAATAATTTTGGTCTGTTCTGGTGATACTTCATGCAAATCAATTGAATGTCAACGATTGAAGATTAGCAACTAAAGAAGCTTCAGTAAGTCTATCTTGATCGTAGGTACATTATAGAAGATGTGTTTCTATATAGAATATGGCGGTAAGTCTATCTTGACGGTAGGTGCATGATAGAAGATGTGTTTCTATGTAGAAGATGGTAGTTAGTCTATCTTGATGGTTGGCACATAATAGAAGATGTGTTTCTGTATAGAAGATGGTAGTCTATCTTGACTTCATCTGGCCAATTGCACGACTAGGTGCTTATGAAACCATCAGTTCGCATTCTTTCATTGACAAAATGGAAAATGAATGCAAATAAATTAGCTGCAACTTGGAGACTGTTCAGTCTCCATGGACTGAAAAGAGAATTCGATCAGACGTCTTTTTGAGTAACAGTACTTATTCTGTCTATTGACAAATATGTTTAAACTTACTTTTTGTATGATGGTCACATCATGAGATGTTGGATCTATGCATGCGTCCCATCTCTCTCCATCCAGCACACTTCCGTGCCCACATGTGCTCTTAACATCCTATTAGTAAAAGATTGCTGCATTTTATACATATTCTTGTTGATGGCGCTTATGCAAGTTTTTTTTTTCTTCCTTCCTTATATTCTAATTTCTGTGACATGCAGATGGTGATGGACCAATAAGGGGTTCTATGAGCAATCATACGAAGTTGGGGTCTGCTGGTCTTGCATTACATTATGCTAATATTATCACTCAAATTGACACTCTTGTGAGTTTGTGATTTCATCTAGATGGAATGTTCTTTATCTGTTCTGTCATTTGCTTTGATGTGAGCAAACTTAGGGTCTCTACTGTTAATGGGTACTAATGATTGCTTATTGATTGTTGCTGAGTTGACTTTGATATATTTAGGTGTCCCGATCAAGTTCTGTGCCTCCAAATACAAGGGATGCTTTATACCAGGGCCTGCCTCCACATATCAAATCTGCACTGCGCTCCAAATTACTGTCATTCCAAGTTAAAGAAGAGGTAACTCTTTTTAGATTTTCCTCAAAAACTAGAATTAAAAGGTTACTCATATAGAATCTTTTTCAGTTAGTATTTATTTCCTACTGGGTTGATGGCAAAAAGAAAATCCTGCGAATTAAGTTCTTATTATCAGTTGTCAGCTTAATGATTGATACTTTGTTGTGTTTGGTTCTCTTGCAGCTTATGGTCACACAAATCAAGGCTGAAATGGAGAAAACTTTACAGTGGCTTGTTCCTATTGCGACCAACACAACCAAGTAAATTTGCTAGCCTTTTCAATTAAAATTCTTTTCCGCAGTTTAACTCTACTTTCTTTCCAAGGATAATTAGTAGTTACACATCTGCTTACTGTTTTACAACCATGAAATAATAGCCTCTGCAACATTAAGGTGAGAAGATACGACAGCCTCCTGGATCAAAATTGTTTTACCACAGTTTGATCTACTTTCTTCCTGTATCAATTGATGATTGGCTTCATTGTCTAAAGAAAAGTAGCAAAAATGCTTCTGGTTACTCTTTTACAACCATAATGAACTGTAGTCTCTGCAACTTTAAGGTGAGAAGAAACGGAAGCATGATTATGCAAAGCTGTAGTACGCAGCTCCTGATAAACACGCTAAAAGTTTATGAGTTAAGATAATATCTTTAGTTAGTAGTCCATGTGGAATGCTAGAACTGTAAATTGTAAGTTCTATTGATATGGAGAGAAACTATAGAGGACGTGAGATCTTTCAATATCAGTTTCCTACATCACTCTTTTGTCACCTTGATTCCAATTACTTATCCTTGTATTCTAACTTTTTTATTTTCTTTTTTTGGCTATTAATCACTAGAGCTCATCATGGATTTGGCTGGGTTGGAGAATGGGCAAATACAGGGTAAGATAAAAAGTCAAATGTTAGTTTTCCACTTCTTTTACTTTGGTGTATCTTTGCCAAGCTTTTCTAACTAAAACATTTCAGTTCTGAGATGAATCGGAAGCCTGTTGGACAAACGGACTTGCTTAGAATAGAGACACTACACCATGCAGATAAAGAGAGGACTGAAGCATACATTCTTGAATTGGTGGTTTGGCTTCACCAACTTGTCATCCAAGCGAGGTCTGGCAATGGTGGAATCAGATCTCCTGTGAAATCTCCTATTTGTTCTCCCAACCAGAAGATGATTCAGCTATATTCGGGAAAGCCGAGCTCTCCATCTCCCATGTTGACTGTTGAAGATGAAGAGATGCTAAGAGGTGTGAGTAAAAGGAGAAAAATACCCGGGATAAGCAAGAGTCAGGAATTTGATACTGCAAAAACGAGGCTAAGCAAGCACCACAGGCTTAGCAAGAGTAGTAGCCACTCGCCAATATATGAAAGCAAGAAAGATCCTTTCCCAGTTCGGAGGCCGTCTTCAGTTCCAGTTATTGATTTTGAAATAGACAGGATCAAAGCTTTGGATGTTATTGATCGAGTAAACACGATTTGAGGTTTATAATATATGGTAGGTCAGGAGGCAGGCGGGGCTCATCCACGTGAAACTGAATTTCCCAAGTTTCATGTGAGGCTTCCGTTTAAGTCTGGCCATTACGTTTTTGTTTATGAAATGTTCGAGGGGAATTGAAAATCGTTTATGAAATGTTCATAAACGATTTTCATGGATGTTTATGAAATGTTCAATGTATTAGGCTTAGTCGTGTGTACAGAACACATGAAAATCGGTGTATATGAATCTACATTTCCTGTGCACATTTGAATTGAAATCGTCGTAAAAGCATGCTATTTATACGTGGATAATAGAGGGAGATTAGAAGCTGCTCGGAGCTGGTTTTGCTTTGCCGGTTCATACATTTGGAGATGATAATGCCAAATTGTTTGGTGGTGCGAAGAATGTCTTGAAACAGAACTTACAAGGTTACATAATAGTGTGATTTTAGTAAACACTGTCAGCGATGTCCTAAAATGCCAATGAAGACATTTTTTGGGGAGCACGTGCTATGACTTTCCAGATATTAGTTTCCATTTTTATATGCTTTATTTGTACATATTTGTACAACAAAGTCTAAATTTTGGCTACGTTTTATATGACGATGATTTCAAAGTCGTTGCTAAAAGTTAGCTTTTAGTGACAATTTTTACAAACGTCGCCAAAGGCTTATCGTTTCGCAACGTTTTACAAAATTGTTGCTAAATGCAAGTCTTAGGCAATGCTTTATGAGAGTCGTCACAAAAATATGAACCTTTGGTGACGACTTTAGATATCATTGCAAAAAGCTAGACCTTTGACGAAGAATTTTTTAATTGTCGCCAAAAGTATAAATAACAAAGTTGCTCCCTTATTTATAATTATGAATTCACTAATTTTGATTGGATCATTTTGTGACGGAATATCATATTGAGAAAATTCAAATTTAATATTATTGATAATAATTCTAAGTGTAAAAATAAATTTAGCTAACAAAAATGTCAAATCATTTCAATAATTTGTGAAACTATAAAATCAAAATTAAATAATATTGCATAGATTTATACGTTTATTTTTATTTTTTAAAGTATACGATTTGACAATTTTATATGGTGTCACAAAATTTTCTAATAGTTTTCACATGAAATTTGTAATATAATGATGTATGATTCTTACAAAAATCAATAAATATTGATATATGGTAAATAATTTAATATAATTATATATGATAAGTAAAACAAGATTTTAAGTAAAACAAGATTTTAATTAAAAGTTGGACAATTCTTACAAACAAAACAACAAATAAAGTTTCACTCATATTCCTTTGAAAAGAAAAAGGAATAATTATTTTTTTGAATTCTTAGTGACATGAGACTCAGTAAATAAGATAAAAGAGTTCCCTATGTTTGGATTCTCAAGAAGACTCCTTGCACGCTTGAAGATATCAATTGAAACAGTTAAAGATCTTCCCTCAAGAGTTGGTTTATCGACACCTTCTTTCAACATGACTTTAACTAAACAAGCAAAAGATAAAGTGAATGCTTTCCTAGATGCAACATGGATCACTAAATTAGATAAACCACATATACCATGCTTTTCACCTAAGGAACAAATAGTATAGAAAAATCAAAGTTAAATCAAACTGTATAAAGAACTCAAATTCAAATATATGCATACTTGATTGAATGACTCCATCATCATCACAATGAGCAAACATAGTTTTTGCAATTAACGACTGTTCCACAACTATCGATCATACTTTTTGCAATCAATGATTGTTCTAAAGCTATCGATTTCTCTAACCCTGTATGGACATTCAGGACATCCTCACCTCCTCTGTTTCTATCTATGTTCTCTTGGAGATTCGAGGAAGCTTTGCACAACACATATTATAAACAATCGGACATTTACCTAATAGCTTTCTAATAGAAAATGAGATACAGATAATAAAGAAAGAGAACTAATTTGAATGATACTAAAAATCTTGAAGAAGAAGATTGGCCATTGAAGGCAAGGGGTAATTAAACTTTGATAAAGAGATTTGTTGTGAATCAATTTGTTCTTCATCAAGGAGAATTTTGCCACATTCCTCCCATCAAAGCTCATTTTGACTATCATAAACTAGTCGTCATGTCAATATCCCGCCATGAATTTATGTTAACAATTTTATTTTAAAATGTCAATAGAAAGAAAAATAAGTCATAATTATAATCAATATAAAAGCATAGTATAAAATTTAATAAGGAAATGAAAAATTATATGAAGTTATATGCAATTAACAAAATATTCACAAAAGAAGCAAAGATTATCGGAACTTAATTTTTTAACCATCCCAAAAATCCCATTTGTAAGAACATTCGATGTTTGCCAGTCACCATTAAAGATATATAAAACCCATAGCAGATGGTGTAGATTAATAAGTGATCTGACATCTTTACGAATATAAGACTTCTTATTTGAATGTTCTAACATTCTATTAATGTTAATTTTATGATCTATTAACTAAGAATACTTCATATAAAGTTGAGAATGTTAATTGTGTATGTATTATATTTAAGAGATGCATAATTAAGTGTACTTTCCTCTAAAATCACTATTATGATAAAAATAATTGGGTCTCCCGAGCCCTCCTCAGATATGGAGAGGAGCTACTGTGATGGAATTCAAAATAGAATGAAGTACAGAAATAGTAAGGCCAACCATAGGTAATCAATAAGATGCAGAAATTACACAAAAAATGAATGCGAGAAATCCAAGTAGATGAACACATCAACTTTAGAGCAGTTAAGCACAAATTTACAAAGAGAGAAGAATTACCTGAAGAGCTTAATGAAGATTGGAGATTGAAGTTGTCTCTCTAAAACAAGACCCTATGATCTCTAATTACTAGCTGGAAACCTAGATTAAGCAAGAAGACACTGAGTTAGTACAAAAGCATAAAGTAATTTCGTACCTCAAAGTTAGCTTTCACATGGGCTGGGAGTGATTTTTGACTCCTCCAAGAAGAAGCTAACGACGACCTATTGTAAAACAATGACTAAAGGTAAAAAGAAGAAGAAAAGGTTAGAAGCAAGATAGAGGAACCCATATGTGGCAACTTGACCAGCTCGAAGAAGAAGATGACCTTAAATGATTAAGCCCTAATTATGAAGTATCTGGAGACTCTTTTGTAGGGAAGGTTTTCAATTTTTGTCCTTTGATTGGGTAATTATGTTTTTAATTTCATAAATGATGTAGTTTTGGCTTCCTTTTTGGTGACGAATACAAAAAACGTCGCCAAAATTTGAAACTTTTGCGAAGATTTTTATATTTCATCACCAAAACCTATTCCTATATATTACACTCTATAAATTATATAAATTATATATAATATTTAAATTCTATATAACAATATAGAATTTACATATAATAAATAGAGAATTATGATTAAATAGGCTAACATTATAAGTAAGATATGAGAAAATTTATTTATTATCTATATATTCATAAATCATTATACTAATTACAATTGTTATCTACATATTCATATGACATTATATTAAGTACCATATATAATTTATTTACTGCAATATAATTAAAAAATAATTGTAATATATTAAAAATGGAAATCAATATTAAATATTAATATTATATTCTTAAAAATCAAAGTTAATATTATAGACAATGATTGTAAGTCTAAAAATAAATTTAGCTAACAGCAATGTCATTTCAAATTTTTATAAAACTAAAAACACATAATTAATTTATATTACATAAATTTATATTTTTTATTTCTCTTCTAAAATATATGATTTGGTAATTTTATGTGGTGTCACAGTACTCTATTTATTATATACTATTTTATAGAGATTATATATTATCAAAATTTATTAAATATATAAATATATATATGGAAAGAATTGACGATGATTTATAAAATCATTGCTAAATACATCCTTTAGCTACATTTATACTAAATACATGCTTTAGCGACACTTTTACGAAAACGTCATGAAAAGATTAACTTTTTGGTGACAGCTTTAGTAAATTATAGTAAAAAGTCAACCATCTGGCAACATTTTTATTATTTCTTCGCCAATGGTCTACCTCTAGCAATGATTCTATGAGGTTGTCACCAAAGGGTAGCTATGCCCGAATTTGTGTAAGTGTAGAGCTCTCCCAAGAACTTCTAGTTGTGATTCCAATTCTGAGAATTGGTGAGGGGAAGGTACTTTGAAAGGACAACATTGTAGTTTCATATCAATGGAAACCCCATCCTAAAATCCAAGGGAAAGTGTGGAAGGCAACAGGAAAAATCTTTCAAACAGGGACTTATTAAGAACTTATGGGGATGGATACAACTCATGTTATAGATGCCACTGGAAATGCAAACCAAGAGTGCCTTTCAAATAGTGAGAATCATCATCCTAGTAAGAACACTGATGCTCTTCCTTTGAATAGTATGGACAATCCAAGTTGTTAAGAAAGCCCCAATTGAGAAAACTCTTACCCGCTTGAATGGTATAAAAGCCCCAGGTCCGGATGGACTCAATGGCTTCTTCTACCAAAAATCGTGGGAAATCACAAGTCTTTTTGTCAAGAAGGTTGTAAAGGAATTTTTCTCTAATGGAGTACTTCGCAAGGAAATCAATCACACTTTTCTTTGCTTGATTACAAAAAGTGATCACTCTTCCTCTTTTAGTGATTTTCTACCAATCTCCTATGCAAACTTCCTCTATAAAATTATCTCAAAGATCCTCGTAACTAGGCTAAGGAAAGCACTTATCCCTCTTATAAGTGAAAATCAGGGAGCTTTCATTTGTAATAGGAAAATTGGCGATAATATATTGATGGTGCAAGAGCTTCTTAAGGGTTAGTCACATGCAACCTCCACTCCTAAGTGCACCATTAAGATTAATTTTCATAAAGCCTTTGACAATGTTCGATGGAGTTTCCTATGGAAAACAATGCAGGCTTATGGATTCCCAAATATATTCATCTAATGGATTAAAGAATGTGTCATCACTGGGTCTTACTTAGTCCTCATTAATGGCATCCCCTCAAATTCGTTCAAGGTAGGGAAAGGTAAGCCATAAATGTCTTCTTTCAAGAAAAGTGAAATGAATGTTTTCAACTACTTCCACATGTGCATTTAATTGTTCTTTAAATGCTTTGAGAAAGTGTTGCATAAATTTTGTAAATGATAAATGAAATGATTTTGAAAAGATATCATGTCATGAAAAACCAAGTTTATGATCTAGTGCCTTTTTGGGGTAACAAGTTTACAAGTCATGAAAATACATGTTATGTGGGTTTGTGGTGATCCCGTAAGTATGTCAAGTACACTTGTTTAAAGACTTCTCCCGCTTGCCCTCTAGTGGCATGGAGCTCATTCATGGACTCCCATAAGTTCACAGCTACGTAAGACCGTTATGTGGAAATGCGTAGTATGTTTTGTTTTGGATCCACTCGAACCAATTTGATGTGTTTTATGTATTCATGATATGTTGACAGTAGTTATGTATCCATGTTATGCATTAATGTGAGTTTTTGCAATGAAGATGATTATTTCAAGGTTTTTTACTTGTTACCGATTATAAGATTATTACCCACAGGCTTTAAGCTCACCCCCCAATCTCCTCCCACATATTCAGGTGATGAGCTATTGAGTATGTTGTGCCCGGGTCCCGGATCCCTATTCCCGAGGTAGCCCCTCGGGCTACGCCAGTGACGAGTTCCCAAACTTCGGACCCGATCCCAACATCCATCCGTAATTTCGATTCACACACACACATTCTCATACAATCAAGCACCTACACATGCATTCTAACCATGAATTAAACACCCCATAAACCAAGGGGCTTCATGCCATTACAATCCGAAGGAAATTCAAACAATTCTCAAAATATCATAATGCATGTCAAAGTTTAAATCCAAAATACATGAGAATGCTCCATGATGATATGCTCGGAGGGCTAACAAAATACTAACTTAATACAAAGCTCCTAACTAGCTTGAAGTTTCCGATGCCTTGCAAGATCAACGATCGTCCCGCTCTGCACCTGAGGAGTGGGAGATAAAAGGGTGAGCTGCGAAGCTCAGTGGCATATACATTTACAGCCATTGGCAACGAGCTACACAATCAAGCAATATATATATATATATACAAGCGTATAGCAAGTCAACACTTATCAATTTAATCATCACAAGAATATGCCATATTATTTCACAATGTAACAATTTAACATGCGTAATGCTCAACACAGCAATCATGTATGCACAAACAATTGGTTCGAGAGACCCGTAAAACGATCCGGTTAAACCGAAGTTTATACCATAAACACTATCCGAGTCCGATTTCTCAAGGATCTCGTTGCCTCAAGTGGGCAGCCGGGAAAAGGCTATACGTCGACGTGCACGTGACTCCATCCGTTACTCTCTTGCCTAAACAAAGCACATAACCATTCGTTTCATAATGAAAGCATTTTATCAAAGCTTTCATACTTTTCGTTCTTTTCATTTTTGCAAAATGCCATAAGGCCTATCAAGGCTATACATATCATAATCACAATGCATTTGTAATAGTTCTCATAATTCAACACAAGTAATGTCACATAATGCAAGCAAGCATACACAAGGAAATTTGCCCACACACACAATAACCATAAATATATTACCCACCTAGAATCGCTTGAGTATCCGACTCACTGCTGTCCTTCCTCTTGCGATGGAATCGGGTTAGCTTGGTTTCCTAAAACAAACCAAGTTTTCATTTAATCAATATCCAAAGAAAATATTCAAAGCTTGCAAATCCAAAATAAAGCACTAAAAGTCTACATTCGACTTCCTCCTATAATTCCGAACCCTTAGAGGCTAATTCTGAACTTCCCTTCTTCATAAAACTTGTAGCCCTTCATCTCGAGGTTACAACGAATCTGAAATCACCTCAATTGGACATCTACAACCAAAGATATGCCCAAAATATCAAAAATTTCTCTTTGCTAGAAGCAGGGAGCTCGCCGTGGCTAAGGCACGCTCGCTGTGTTTTGTGATGAAATCATCTTCTTTTGTGTTTTGTATCGTCTGTGTTTTGCTTCTTCTGTGATGACGTTATCTCCTTCTGTGTTTTCTTTATGATGACGTCATCTTCTTCTGTGTTTTGTATCGTCTATGTTTTGCTTCTTCTGTGATGATGTCATCTTCTTTTGTGTTTTTTGTGATGACATCATCTTTTTCTGTGTTTTGTATCGTATGTGTTTTGCTTCTTCTGTCTTTTGCTTCTTCTGTGATGACATCATCTCCTTCTGTATTTTCTTTGTGATGACGTCATCTTTTTCTGTGTTTTGCTTCTTCTGCCTTTTTATTTCTTCTACCTTTTTGCTTCATCTGTCATTTTGCTTCTTCTACCTTTTCGCTTCTTCTGTCTTTTTACTTTTTTTTTTGTCTTTTCTCTTCTTCTGCCTTTTTGCTTTTCCTGTCTTTTGTTTCTTCTGTTCCATTTCCAACCCCTTCAGAAGATAGAATCCGACCTCAAAGTTGTAGGTTTCAAAGCCTTCTTTGAAACCATCCTAAAAGAATCTTAATCCGATAATCCTAATGAAAGTTATGCTAATTTTCCCAAAGTTTGTGCTAAATGATTAAGGTCGACTTTTGTTCGGACATAGTAAAAGTAAGTCCTTATGGTGGGTACACGCCACCCTTGTGGGAAACATGTCCAGATGTCACTTAGAACGTCAGACTTGTGACTCACAAGGGTAGGGTGTCCAACATGTAAGGCTTAAAAGGGTTGACAAGAGATACTATTTCAAGTTCGTTATCTAAGCTAAAAGGGTCAATTCAAAGATGACCTTTATCATTTAAATATGTGTACATATCAATGTAATCTAAAAACTATTCAATGCAAGTTTTAGAGACACAACCATAAAGAAGAAAATCACACACAAACAAAAATATAGATTGACATAGATGTCTCAATCTCATATAGCTCAAAACTTATACTATTAAGTAATTTACTGAAAATTTTTGTGTTTCTTTTAAACTTATTGTCAATGTTAATTAAAGTCCACAGATCAAGTTAATTGAACCATTCTATCTATGCTACTTTGGTACTTAACTTGTCTAAGCCTATAATATGCATAAAACTTAATCCATTTAGAAAAACTAAAAAAAAACTTTCTAGTTAAACACATCCTAAAGCAATTCCTCCCCCACACTTAACCCTATATTGTCAATATGAAATAAAATATTATTTCTCATATTACTTCCCAAATAGTGTGTTTGTTTAATGTCATTAGAGTGACTTGTTGCCTCCTTCAGTTCACCAGATTCTCCTCTTAGAGGCTTTCATGGAAAGGTTTAAATGCCATCCATAAGAACTCAAGTGCATTCCTCCACAACAACTCAAGTTCATTCTCCTTTCATTTATCATAGGTCGAATTAGCCTTCTTAGAATTGAATGGATAGGTTGAACCTCCTCTCAATGTAGGATGTGATAACTTGAGAGAGGCTTCAATTTTGAAATTGGATCAAGCAAAATAAAGGGTAAAATCCTCTCTTTAAAAACTTATAATAAATGTTATATAGTAGCTGTAATTTCAGAGAATCATCATTCATTTCAACAATAAGTTATGATAATTTGGCACTTAAGGTGAATTATAAATGATAACTTTAAATCTATCTTCTCTCTTAGGTACCTTATCAGTGTCCATTAATAACAATAGCTTTATCTTCCTTTTGTTTTATTGATGTATAAGGTGTCTCTGTTGGCATTTTAACCGCTTCAACACTTCCTAAATGGTTGCATTTATATATTCTCTTAAATTTTCATTTTTCAGAGAGTAAATTCCCCCTAACTTGGACCTCTAAATGAATCATAATAGTTATGATCTATCATATTTGATGTTCCAAACCTTAAATATTAGTAGCAAAGGAGTTTAAAATATCTTTTAAATATATACCAAATTCAAAGTTTGATCCATTTATTGCACAAGAGGGTATGGTTTTCCTATTGAAATAGAAAAGCGTCAATAGCACGAGACTTATCAATATCTATTAAAGACATACCAAAATTTGAATTTGGTTCCATTTAGTGCATAGGAGGGTATGGTTAAATGTCTAGGTAATATTAAGTCTAGATAATACTACTGGGTAAAATTTTGTGAATTCCTAATAGATTTGTGAGGAATTTTTTCTAGTATCCTTAAACTTTTCTAAGAGGGTGCATGAGAGAGCTATTTTGATGAGAATGGACCATTATGGCCAGAATATTTTGGAGGTAAGGCAGAAGACAGTTTGGTAAGGCACCAGTTGAAGTTGTAATATACTAGATTTTAGAAGAGTAACGACATTTGTGAAATAAATGGTTATGAGATTTAAAAGGAAACAATGAAAAGGGGGCACATTTTTAGGACGTACGTTTTGGATGGGTTTTCAATGAGTTCTTAACCTTTATTAATAGTTAGCCATAGTAGCAATCTATACCCTTTTACGACTTGTTTGAAACACATCAGATGGCCAGTAACAACCAACTTAGAGTGAACGAATTAGATAATCGTATAGTAAATATAAAACAACTTATAAAATAAAAAATAAAAAATTATTTATGTTGTTTAAAAATAAACATAACGTTTTTTATATCAAAAGTTTATATCTTTTCAAAATATTATTTTACTAAAAGGAAGATTATTAGATGCAACCATTAACGAAAATATTGATTGGTTTATGTCAAGCAAAAGTTTGAATATCAATGAAATAGCACAAGATTTTATTTGTTAAACTATTATAAAATAAAGATCATGTAAACTATGTTTTAAACTTATTATTGTTTGACATTTTTTCTTACGCAAGATCTATTTGGCACAAATTAAGCAACATATAATACGCTTTTAGATTACTTTAACCCATAAAAAATTTGAATATTGAATTAATTATTAACAATTTTTATCAAATTTGTATTACTTTGAAAATTAAAAACGATAAAAGTTCACATGCACCACTCAAATATGAGCTTAACATCATTGTCATAAGAAAATAACAAACTTTTAAAATCCAAATTTATATCTATTAAACATAATTATAAGAAAAAAAATCAAAGATTACTATATGGAACATTTATGTAACATGAACATTATAACACAATGAACGTTGATGTGTTTACGTCAAACCATTTTTTTTCTAAATTTCAATATCAATGACATAATAATAAAGTTTATATGTTAAAACTCATGTTAATTCTAAACTATTTCAAGATAAATATAGTGCAAAAGTTATTCCCACAGATCGAATACATTCGAAACACATTATGATTCGTTAACTAACAAAGTTTTGCTTGTCAAACATGTTGCTCTTAAGAACTTTATTTGCATAATGATTATAACATTCCTACTTGAGAATTTCGTATTTAGCACAAATTTAATCAATTAATAACATATATCATTAATCTATATTATTTTACTCTATCCTAACAATTTTTGAAATAAGAAACTAAAAAAAATTAACAAAGGGAAGTTCCGATAAGTGTTCTGATGATAACAAAATAGAATTATTAACAATAAGTTTGTTATTTTGAAGAACCTATAGGAACAAGATGTAGCCATGAATAACTCAAGAAGATGCATTTATCAAGATGAATAAAAAAATGTTAAGTTTTGAAATTTCAAAGTGAAGATCAAGAAAAAAAGAATATTAAGGAACAATAAGGTCATTTTATATTTTGTTATGTTAATTGTAATCTCATTTAGTCATTTTGAGAATTCTAAAGGCTCACCATACATAAAAAATTTCATTTTATTTCATTAAATGATTCTTTTTATTCATCAAGAGGTTTTAAAGGTTTTTTTAATAACCTTTTAATCCTTCAAACACTCTCTAGTTTAAATCATGCTTGATCATAAGTATTCTTTAAATTAATGAAAATCATATGTAGTTCCCTCTATCTATGCCTATAATATTTTGTTAAAATCATATGTAGTTCCCTCTCCTTTATCAAATATATCTACTGCTGATGGTAGTAAATCCTTTGTCATTGGCCAAGGAGTTGTTTCCCTTTCACATGAATTAAACCTTGATACTATTCTTGCTGTTCCATCTTTGAAATATTGTCTTATATTTGTCTCCAAATAACCAAAGCTTTATTGTGTGTTGTGATTTTTTTGGCCTGACTCTTGTGTGTTTAAGGACATTCGAACAAGGACAACAATTGGTTGTGGTATTAGATGAGGGAAGCTGTATTATTTGGATCTAGATAGTGAAGATTAAGACATATTGGGTAGATCATTGGCAGTTGATTCAAACAATGGAGAGGATATTAGGTTGTGGCATCGAAGACTAGGACATGTATCGTTTGGTTATATCAAAAAATTGTTGCCAAATTGTTTTGGAGACATAGATATTTCATCTTTGTATTGTGATGTTTGCGAACTTGCAAAAAGCCACAGATCTTCATTTCCTTTGAATTCAAATAAAAGTCCAAAACCTTTTATCATCATTCATTATGATGTATAGGGTCCTTCTAAAATTTCAAATTTAGGAGGATCACAGTGATTTGCTACATTTATTGACGATTACACAAGAATGACCTGGCTTTGGATGATGAAATCCAAGAGTGAAGTTGGAAGTTTATTTTAACAGTTTTGCAAAATGATCAAAACATAGTATAAGAAAAAAATTCAAGTATTAAGAAGTGACAATAGAGGAGAATATATGAAGTTTGAACTTCAATTTTTTTTTGGCAGATAGAGGAATCATTCATTAACGTACATTTCCTAATACTCCACAACAGAATGAGGTAGTTGAACGAAAAAACCACCATCAATTGGAAGTAGTAAGGGTGGCTCTAATTGAAGCACAAATGTTAGCTCAATATTGGGGTGAAACACTTTCATATGCAGTTTACTCAATTAATCGGGTTCCTTCTAGGATTCTTTATATAAAACACTGATTAATTTGTTTGATGGATGCTGAAGTTAGTCCCAAAATTGCAGATTTAACTCCTAGGGTTTTTGAGTGTGTAGCTTATGTTCATTTACATAAGAAAGACAAAAGTAAGCTAGAACTAAGAGTTGAGAAATGTGTGTTCCTAGGTCCTTCTCATCAGAAGGGATAAAGATGCTATAACCCTCAAACAAGGAAAATGTTTGTTACTATGGATGTTGTGTTCCATGAAAACGATAAGTTTTTTAAAGGAGAGCTAGAAATTCAGGGGGAGTACCATGATGAAATTCAAACTCTCGTATACAATGAAAAGTGAGATTAGCAGCAGAATTATTGTTGAAGAAGTCACACAACCTATTGTTTGTGAACCTGATCAAGAGTTTGAATAGAATCATCTAGAAGCAGTGAAGCATGAAAAAGAAATGAAGCATGAAGAAGTACCAAACCAATCGTCCTCCCAAGGTATTTCCATACCTAGAAAAGAATTACCAAATCTCATTACTAGAAGTATTCCAAAGGTTTCTTATGAACCTAATTTTTCTAGTAAAGCCAAGTATCCTATAATTAATTTTACCTCTATTTTGTCTACATCAAATTTGTCTACATCAAATCTTGCATTTATGAATCAATTATCTAATGTATAGGCTCTAACTGATCATAAATGGAGAGAGGCAATGAATGAATAAATGAAGTCCATTCAAAATAATGAAACACAGGATGTAGTTAAATGCCCTGCTAGAAAGAAACCTGTTGGTTGTCGTTGGGTGTATACAATAAAATATAATACAGATGGTTCAATTGGAAGGCTTAAGGTGAGACTGGTTGTGAAGGGATATACCCAATCATATGGCATTGATTATACGGAGATGTTTGCTCCTATTGCAAAAATGAATATAGTTTAGGTTTGTTGTCCTTAGCAGCAAATCTAGATTGGCCATTAAAACAATTCGATGTGAAGAATGCTTTCTTGCACGGATAACTGCCTGAGGAAGTCTATATGGATTTGCTAGAAGGATGCATAACTGAGAACTCAAAAGGCACGAAGGTTTGTAAGTTGAAACGGGCACTATATGGCTTGAAGCAATCACCACGAGCCTGGTTCGATCGATTCACTCAATCAATGACATCTCTAGATTATCGATAGAGTAATCAAGATCATACTTTGTTCTTTAAAAGGAACAATGGAAAAATTACAGCACTTATTATTTATGTTGATGATATGATAGTTACAGGAGATGATCCGAAAGAGAGAAGAAGGTTGCAAGAACATCTATCAAAAGACTTTGAAATGAAAGACCTTGACTGCTTGAAGTATTTCTTAGGAATTGAGGTTTCAAGATCAAAGACAGGAATCTTCTTGAATCAACGAAAATATGCATTGGATTTGTTGAAGGAGAAAGGAATGATAGGATGAAAACTAACAAATACTCCAACAGAAGGAGGATTGAAACTGTGCGTGAAACAAGATCAAACTCCAACTGACAAAGGACAATTTCAGAGATTGGTAGGAAAACTGATATATCTTGCCCATACAAGGCCAGATTTGGCATACGCCTTGAGTATAGTCAGTCAATTTATGCATAATCCTGGTAAGCAACATATGAATGCAATAACTCATATTTTGAGGTACATAAAGGCTGCACTAGGAAGAGGAATTTTGTTTAGAAGGAACTCAACTGAACAAGAAATTCAAGTGTATACAGATGCTGATTGGGCAGGTG
>JANTNU010000003.1:23292020-23305583 GCA_024752395.1 Erythroxylum havanense
TAAATTAAAAAAAATTTGTTTATTTTAAAACTTTTCAGTTTTTATAATTTTTGTTTTTTGTAATATTCTGATTTATCATTGATTGAATAAATATTATTTAATATTAATTCCTGATAAGAGCTATGAAAATTTTAACTTAATAATTAATTTCAATCTTAATTTTTCAAAGTAAAATAATTTTACTTTGATAATTACTTAATAAGTACAATTTAAATTTAGCTATTTTCAAAATATACAATTTTATTTTAAATATATTATAAATATTATTTTATTTTTAAAAATATATAATATTTTATCAATAACTTTTATTATGTAATTATTTTCAGCAATAAAAATATAATTATATTGACATTCACAACCAAATATATTTATTTTTATATTTAAAAATAAAAATTAAAACTATAAGACAAAAATATAAGTGAAACAAGAAAACTCTTAAGTTTACCTTAAATGACCAGTACATGATAATTAAGTTATTTTAACTACTTAATAACAGAATGTCTTATAATATTTTAACATCTCTAATTAAGAGTATATATGTCCTGGAAAACTCCAATTTACCTATTTTAGTTTTAGGATTTAGTCGTATTATGGAGAATATAAAATATTGGAAATTCTTTTTAAAAAATAGTATGCTTACCAAATTGTATACTTTGCTAATTAATAATTAACTTAGTTAATGTATTGTAAATTGATCAATGTCTTCTAGACTTTGAATTAGATGTAAAGATAGATTATTCATTAAAAATTAGGTTATATACTAATGTTTAAAATCAAGATCCCTTGAAATTTAATGAAAATTAAAGTGTAAGAACGTTCCTCAATTCTTTAATAAATTAGATGAAGTATCTCTCGACTTAATTTCTTAGGCATGTATTTATTAAAAGGGTGGAAATATTTAAACCTAAGTATCACTCCAATAAGTCTTAATACATGCCAAACTTAAATATGTTAGGAATTGGAAGATAAAATGTCAAGTCAATTTTGAATATTGTGTTTACAACATAAAGATCGAGATAATTGAAGAATATTATGTTTCAAACAAACTTTTAATTGAGAGAAGGTACAACAGTGTGCACAAAACTCTCTTCTTATAAGAATCATCATCCGAGTTCAATTTTTCCTATACAACTGATGGTGGTTATTTTAACTACTTAGGCCCCTTTGTTTCCATTGTTTTTCTTCTTTTTTTTTTTGGTGATTTTCATTAAAAAAAATCAAGTACTCAAAACGTATTTAGTTGAATATTGTCGTCATTTCTTGTTTTGAAAAAAAAAACAAAAATTTTACAAAAACATAAAAAAGATATTTTCCTAATATTTCGCAACAAGTTTTTACACATTTTTATTTTTATTTACTCTTCCTCTAAACTCATCTCATTTCTCTCTCCTACTTTTTTATTATTTTCTTCTCTTTTATATTCCTAACTCATCTCTTACGTCTATTTTTTATCCATGTAGAAAAAAAAAGTTTAAGTTTTTAACTACCTGAGTTTTCGAAACTGATTTGATATTTTTCTAATTATATTGTATTTTTTTTGTTTTCTTGGTTTCTTATTTTCCATTAACATCTTTATTCCTGGTTTCTTTAGAGTTAACATTTTTCGTAGTTCTTTATTTCATGTTTTCCAATCTTTTCAACAAACAACATGAAAATTGTTTTTAAAATTTGTTCTATTTGAAATTGAAAAAAATACATAATGTAAAAAAAGGGAAATGAATAATTTATTTGATTTCAATCTTTTTCAAATACGTTAGCAACAAAAAGTAAGGAAATGTTTCATAATAAATTAACAATAATTATAGTGGTAATAGAAAATTATAAAAATGGTTAGAGGGAGAAGCTTTGACTTTTCTCTAGGTTTTCTTTGCATTCAATTTCGTCTTTGCTTCCTTATTACTTTGCCTTATGCTATATTTTCTTCCTTTTCCCTGTTTTTCATTTCTTGGGCTAGTTTACTTGCATTTAGAGGTTAATCTCTCTCAAGATGTCCTCTTACCCACTTAGCGCTAGAACTTTTCCTTTCTTTCTTCATTTCTTGTCAAGTAATGATTTTTCAACTTAATCCCTAACCTGTTTTCTTTCTTTTTGCTTCTTTTAGTAAATGGCAAACTGTCATTTCCATCTTAAACAGAATATTAACCTAGGTCCTTGAGACTTCCCTCCCCTTATTGCTTAACCTATTGTCCCTTCTTTACCTAGTCTCCTTAACCCATAAGTTTCCTCCCTTATTCTCGCTACCTCTTCCTTGCCTATCATTTTAAATATCCACCTACTCATCACGCTTAGGAGAATACTCAAGCTCTCTCTTTGAAACCAGTCACTAAGAAATCATGATGTTAGATATTAGGGGACTTATCCCCCTTTGGATGAGCTTAACTACTATTCTTCAAAGCTCCTGGAAGGAAAAACCATAGTAGCTCCTTTCATGAACATACTAAAAGAAGGAGCATTAACCCTACTTGGTTTCTTCATGGACAAATGTCCATTTCCCATCGTTGAACATTTAGGCACATTAAAACTAGAAATTCCTATGTTTAAAAGTAATGTTGATTAATGAAGATAAACTATTCTTGTTTAAATTTGATTATGAATCTAGTACTCAAAATATCCTAGAGGTAGGTTCTTGGCATTATAATAACAAATTTTTATTCCTCTAGAAGTGAAATGCAAGCATCCATATGGATAGATTGAAATAAAAGAAAATTTCTTTATGAATTAATATATCTAAGGTATCGGTCTACCAAGGGCATATACCACCTAGATAGTTATGTTGGAAAAACTATTTTCATGGGTGAGACTATTGTAAGTTTAGGGAAAATGATAAGTTATTTAAAGTTTATGTTATAATATCTTATTAATAATGGAGCCTATATTTATCTCATCAAGATATTAAAAAATGGATACAAAAAAGAAATAAATTTTAGGAGGTCATTTTTATGAATTAATAAATATTAATCAACTTTTCAAGAAGAAGCAACTTATAAAGAGCTTACTCAAAATCATATTAATATAACAAAATGCCTAGAAAAATTAGTTGTAAGAATGGATAACAATGCTAGTACTAATTAATCAAAGGAATCAGAGGAAAAAGAAGAACACCAACCTATAAATGTATTGTAGAATGTGAATAAAGAGGATATGAATGGGAACATGTTTCATCTAGTCCTAATGCCATTCAAACTTGTAAGTTAAGGAAAGTTTATTGTTAGGAGGAAGTTTAACACACACAAAAAGATCCAATAGCTCTAAAAGCTTATCCCCTCCTAATATCAACCATCTTATGGAATGTTTGAGGGCTTAATAATCTCAATAAACAATAAGTAATTTATGATTACTTGAAAAATATAAAAACTTGTTTTTAAAAAAAACTAACATTAAAGTGGAGCATTGCAAGAAGTTGGATTTCTTACACAATAGCTAGTTAATCATCTTTACTTACCATTTTTGTTACAATTTTACAATATTTACCACCTTTGATCTTGAAAAAAATTAAGGTTATGCAAACCATTTATCACAAACTAACTCATTGACCTTTTAATAAAAATCTTAAAGAAGAAAATCAATGTGTATATTAACTTTGTATATGCTTTCAATATTCTTTCTAAGAAAATTCCCTATAGAATAAACTTAAGGATATTCTTGTCAATATAGATGCTCTATGCCTAATTCTTAGGGATTTCACCATCATTGTTCATCCATCTCAAATTAAGAGGAATGTATGCCTGAGGAATTTTAGTGATGATTTTAGGAATTGTGCAAACTATATAAAGGTCAATGATTTAAGGATAGAAGGTCATTTCTTCACATGGAGTAATTAAGATATTGACATATTGTTTATAAAAAAAAGAAACTTGATAGAGTCATTATAAATGATAATTGGTTAGCCGTATTCTAAAGAGCAAGGCTATATTTGATTAACCATATTTGTTTATTAGATCATACTCCTATTGAAATACACAACCTAATCTTGGTATAATATAGGAGAAATCCATTATACTTTAATAACTTCTTAGTTGAAGCTGAAGGATTTAAAAAATCTATGAAAAAAGAACTAAGTTTTAAATTCTAAGCACATAAATCCCATATTTGCATGAGGAGACTAAAAGTGGTGAAAAATGAGCTTAAGATTCTTAATCATAATAGATTCAACAAAACCCATCGAATAGTTATTGATAGTAAAGATAAGTTGATTTAGGCTTAAAAAATCTATATCAAACACTTAATGATGTAGTCAAATAAAATAAGGAAAAAATAGCTCTGCATAACTACATTCAAGCTTTGGATGTAAATTATACTCTTTTAAAGCAAACATTAATAATTCAATCTCTTAGAGATAGTGATAGGAACTTTAGCTTTTTCTATAAGTTTGTTCACTCAAAGAAAAACATCAATAGGATAGCATTCTTTTTTAGGAAAACATCAATTTAGCACTTACCCAAGCTAAGGTTCTTTCGGAAAAGTCCCTTAGAACTTCCTCTATCCATTTCTCATCTATACATAAATTAAATCTTTATATAGATGCAAAAACTACTAGATTGCTTAGGCCCTTCAATGCTGATGATACAAAAAAAGAATTGTTTAAGCTTTATCCAATAAAGCCCCTTGACCAAATGGACTCAACACCTTTTTCTTCCAAAAGAAATGGATTCATAATAAGCACTTAATTATTAAGGCCAAGGTAGGATGATAAAGGAAGTTAATATGACCTTTATAAACCTCATTCCAAAGATGCCAAACCTAACTTCTTTAAAGGAATTCAATCCTTTTTTTCCTATTGTAATATAGTATATAAGATCATTATTAACCTCCTTATATCTAGGCTTAACGACGTACTAAAACCACTCATTAATCCATCATAAAGAGCTTTTACCTAAAGGAGAAAATTTGGAGACAATATTTTATTAGCTCAAGGGTTTTTTGGAAACTATAATAGAAAGTAATCATTCAAGAGTTACGTAATCAAAATTGACTTTCACAAGGCTTTTGATTCCATCCATTGGAAGTTCATATTATACATATCTTATGAACTCTTGGCTTTCTATCTAAATTCATTAGTTTTATATAGTAATGCATCATATATGTCTCTTATAACATCTTAGTTAGTGGGCTACCTACTAAATTAATTAATAGTTTGAAAGGATTAAGGTAAGGTAACCTGATCTCTCAGTATTTGTTCACTGTAAATATTGAAGTACTCACTATATTGATTAGACAAGTTATAAGTCTGTAAATGTTAAAGAAGTGTTTTACAAGAAATCACCTTTAACACCTATTGTACAAATCATTTTATGATTAATAAAGACATTTTTCATTATTTCAATGTTCATATGTTTATGGATTTGATGTTGATCTTAAATTGATTTAATGAAGTCCTTGATACAAAACATAACATAGAGGAAATCATGATAAGATCATGATAATGAGATTCTTATCATGTGTAATTATGTTGGTGTCTAAAATTTCCTTAGTTATAGGATTAATAAGATGGGATATCATTAATCTAGATAGACTAGCACATGTTATACTCCTTGAATAGATTAAGCAATAGATCTCATAAGTTGTAGACATGAGTTGTTTAGAGTTAACATGTGGATGCTTACTAAGGCTAATAAGTACATTGGATTGACCTGCTATGAAACAATCATACAGATATTCTATTCCAGTGTCAATGATGGTCTCATCATAACAATGGTATAAATATCCTTTGACTTGAGGTGCTCAAGGATATCTTGGATACTGATCCTATATTTTGAATTCATTCATCGGTATCTTTCAAGGGAAACTCATAGGGTAGTGATTGGGTAAAATTTGAGGCAATTGAAGGTAACTGAGCAGCTAATAAAGGATTCACCACTACTAATAAAAGGAGATGATATCCATGGCCTCTTGTTGGGGTCATTACTCGGGAGTCTTTGGCCAGAGCAGATATATGTCATGAAGAAAGTCTTCAATGGTATATAAAGTAATGAGATCCTCTGGACAAGATCTAATAATACTTAAACTAGATGTGATGTAGTTAGTCTACTAGGAGTTGCCACTTTGACCATACTCTGAACCAAGTAGGGTATAGATGGTAAAAGGACGAATTGCATCGTAACATTGCGTATGGAAGGGTTCATAGTCAAATCATTGACTTTTCAATCAATTGGGGGTCATGACATGTTGCTTAATACCGCTCTTGACTTACTTGAATTAAGTGTTTATCAAGTGTCTAATATAACTGGGAATCTAATGGGTCATATGCATAGGAGATCTAAAGAATGAGTAAAATGGTCTTGAATAGTAATTCAAGATATGAGAGAGTTTCAGGATTATATTGTGATGTGAGCGTGGTAGAAAGTGTTGCATGGAATGTATTAGAAATAAGTGTTGTTGACTTTCATTAATGCATGTTATTCATAGTCATTAACTTCCCATAACTTCCATTAATGCATGCTTTTCATGACCATCAACTTCCCATAACTTTCCATTAGTGATGAGGGTTATAGAAGGCCAAATATTGCAGAAAATTGAGATAATTTTTGTGCATCTTATGTAAGACACAAGAAAAGTAAAAGAAATTTTCTTTTTCTTACATACACACTTTTATCTCTAACTCTCTCAAGAGTTCTTGTCTTTACTAACACAAAGAAAGAATTCTAGCCATCTCCTAGTGAGATTTCATGCTGCTATCTTCATATGGACTTTCATTAGCTATGATCTGCGTTAATCGTTGTAGTTTATGATAACCCAACATAGAGAAGATTAAAGAATAAAGGAGATCGTCAGAAAGGTATGTAAACATCTTATATTTTATATTTTTGTTTTTCTATATCAATATGCATGAGTATATTTGGTTTTTAAGGTTTCGTTTTATTTTCGCTGCATATATTTGATATCTATTATGTATGAGATGTATGAGCGGAACCTAACAGTAAAGAAGATTCAAGTTCTCACAATAAATGTAGGAAGCCAAAGATATACAATTTCTCCTTTATTAATGATTTAATTCTTCTCATAGGGGCTGATCATAACTTAATAACAATCCTAATAACAAAAATTCACACTTTTGAGAGACTTTCATGTCTTTCTATAATCAAATACAAAAGACACATCTTCATTTTAGTACGAGCTACTCATCTCCTAACTTGCGTTTTTATTTTAATGGGTATTAAGATCATGAAAACCCACTTTTACTTGCTTAGGAATACCTATAAGCTCTGATATACCAATATATAAGGATTTTAAGCTAAGGGAGTAAGTAAGATTAGAATTTAAGTCCAAACTAGGTGATGGATCCTTTACCTCATTATTGTTTAATAATAGATGTAATAGAGGAACATAAATTATAATCAATAAATTCACTATTATAAAAACCTTAATACTAGAGGAAGCAATAGTGAAAGAAGTTAAAAGAGGAAATCAGAAGGGAAAAAGTGAAAGGATCTAGTATGATATAATGAAGAATATCTCTCAATTCAATCCCAATTCCAATTGGAAGGATTTAGTTCCCTATCTAAGAAATGCCTTGGAGACTTATAAAAATAGATTATGTCATCAACTAATTAAAAATCAATTTTTAACAATTAAATGGAATAAAGTCATGTAGTTTAACCAAGAAATTTTAAATGCTTCCTTCATCCTTTAGATATCTATTAGGATGAGAGTAACCATGTTAGATAAACTGAGAAGTATCATCATTCTATCTAATTGTTACACTATATATAAATAAAAACATAAGAACATAAGTTACTTATTCTTTCATTTCAATTTCTCCTTTTACATCTAGTTAAGAATAAAATAGATGCATAACCTCTCAATTTAATAATTGAGTTGGTTAGAAAGGATTAAATGGATCATTCAAAGACTATTACATGCAAAGGTGATTTCTTAGTCTACAAAATTGCTTTTGGCAAAAAGATATTTGCCATTTGGAGAGACAGAATTTGAGACTCTTCCAAGACAAGGTATAAGCTCGAGTAGAAAGGATATCATTACTCACAAGATTCAACATATTTGCTGTAGTAATTTGGAGAAAAACTGGGGCATCTATGTTATAATCTAAATAAAACAAATGGAGAATGTTGTTGGATACTGAAGGATATTGTGCTTATTAGGAAGTAGAAAACATATCCTTATAGTCCCTAAAAACTGTACAGGTGGAGGACTACCTAAATGAGTGTAAGTCAAAGATATCTAAATGGCAACTATAGATTAATTGACTTAGCCATTAGTTGATATCAACTTTTAGTATAGTTCTATTCTTATTTTACAAGACAAGGTAAATGCTTACATAGGTTACCTGATGAGAGCATGTAGCCATGTATAAGCTTTACTTGTAATTCTTTAGGATCACCTTTACTCATCCAATCTATTTTTTAATTTTCAAAAGAAAAATAATGGAAACATAATTTAATTTACAATACTTTAAAGAAAAGTGAAAAAAATTATAAAAAATAAATGAAATTTAAAAAATTAAAGATATAATTATAATTTTGTAAAATATTTAAGATGTTGAAGATAACAAGACCCTCTCTTATCTCTCTTACTTACATATCTATAGTATCTTTATAGAACTTTTTTTGCTCATTTTGCTTGATCATTAATATTCAAATTGTTATAATTGTTTTCTTAAATTTTTGGTAGTTATATATCAACCAAGACCACAAGCTTCCTTATTGGATTCAAGTACATCTTTGGAAGACTTGATTATGTCCATTGCTAACAACACTCTACAATTTCAACAGGAAGTAAAATTGAGCTTCCAAAACTTTGAATGCCAAATGGATCAAAAGGCAGTAAGGATCGACCGTCTAGAGTTATAAAGTGGAGGACAATTGTCATCACAATCAGAGACGAATATGAAGAATGTTAGTGCAATCACTTTGAGGAGTGGTAAGAAGATTGAGGGCCCTGAAAAAATTACTTAAAGGATGGCTAATGAAGATAACATTGAAAGGGAGTTTAAAGAAGAAATGGATATGTCATCAACCTCAAAGGCAAATGCTGAATTCTCAATTGTTGAAAAGAATAATCCTTCATCTTTTTCTAGTTGGTAAACAAAGTAAAATAAAGAGGATAAGAATAAAGAGATATGGGAAACCTTTCAAAAGATTGAGATGAGCATCCTACTGTTAGAAGCGATCAAGCAAGTGTCTAAGTATGTCAATTCCTTAAGAAATTGTGTACGAACAAGTGAAAGTTACGAGGTAATGAAAGGATTAGGATGAGTGAAACTATTTCTGCAGTTTTCAAAAAGAAAATACCTGCTAAGTGTAGGGATCTAGTCATGTTTACTATTCCTTGCAAAATTAGTAACACTAAAATTAAACAAGCCATGATAGATTTAGGATCATCAATTAATGTTATGCCTCGTTCCATGTATGTTTTTTTAAATTTAGAGCCATTAAAAAATTAAATTTACCATACAATTGGTTGATTGTTATAATGCTTACCCATATGTGCTTATGCAGGTAAATGAACTAATATTTCTTGTTGACTTTTATGTGGTTGACATGAATGATGAAACTTCCCATAACCCAATACCAATCTTATTAGGGAGGTCATTTCTTAACATGACCTAAACTAAGATAAATATCCGTGAAGGTACCTTCATGATGGAATTCGATAGGGAAGTTACTAGATTCAATATTTTATGTTAATAAACACTCCCATAATGAATATTATGTTTTCCAATTAATTTGATTGACCTTTCAGTATAGGAAGATTGTAAGCAAAAACATATAAATAAATAAGAAGTGATTTCTACAAAAGAGAAGATCAAAACGTTTAATGCCTTGTCAAAAAGCTTTACCACTGGTCAAAAAGTGTTTCTTTATTGCGCTAAATATAAATTGTTTTCGCATAAATGTCGCCCTTATTGGGTTTATCCTTTAGTGATAACTAGTTTTTTTTTCCTTATGGTGCAATAGAGATTAAAAATTTAAAACAGGGAAGACATTGCATGTAGGTGGCCATCAACTCAAGCCTTATTCTGATGAAGGTCAACTTGAAAATGCCAAAGTTGTGATTCCTAAAGATCAAAATTTCGTCACTTGATGGGAGCAATATGGATTTGAGCCAACGATGATAAACAAAGGTGCTACTTGGGAGGTAACCCAAGGGAAGTTTATTTCTATTTGTTTACAATTTCATAATTGCTATTTTCGTTAAATGCTTAATTTCTTGCATTTAATGTTATATTGGGGACAATGTAACTTTTAAGTGTGGGGGTGGGGGTCGTAGTCTTTATGTATATTTTTTAGCTTAATTGTTGCTTATGTGGCTTCTTAAGGGTTTTCAAAAACAAACAATCAAACAAACATTTTCTTTTTTTCTATTGTTTTTAAGATTATACAAGCATAATTAGAGTGTGAATTAACTAGAAGGATCCACAACAACTTTTGCATTTACTTTTACTCTTGTGATTGGTCAATATACATTATCTTTAAAAGAGTAGTGACAGTGGTAGACAAAAGCTAGTGAGATTTTTGCCTTATTAGACTGACACATCTATATCAGTCTTTTATTTATGTGTGACCTGCATGACATATACATCATGACTTTGCTTTGAGTTTCTATTAAAGACCACATTTTTATCACATGCATTAACATAGAAATGATATAGTCATTCTTTCTTTTTATAAACAACATTAGTCAAATAACCTACCCCTTAATATGAAAATTCCCTTTTCTTTTTGTGTTAAACACATTATATACCTTAAACCTAACTAAATGTCCTACGCAAACCCTAAAGCTAGTGGAGTATTTGTTGATTGTTGAGTTTATGGATGTACAAAAGTATAAGTGTAGAGGTGTGCATATATGTGGGATGGTTATAATTATTGGGATGGCATTTTATATCTTATTAGTGAAATTCTCATGTTAATGTAACTTCTTTCATTTTGCTTATTGAAAAAAATAGAAAAAAATGAAAAATTGATGACGAAAAAGAAAGTTTGAATAAAAATATCAAGGAAAAAAATACATTTGTTTTGAAAAGTTGTTCTTTTGGTTTCTCCTTATATATTTGTATTGAATGGGTGAATTGAGTATGTTGCATATAAGTTAGATGTTTTTATAGAAAGGTCACTCATTATAGTTTCAATGTATTGTTATCAATGAATTTTATGAGTGATTCCTTCTAATTGGTTATGCTTCATGTGGTTTATGGTGTGAGAGCTGAATTTGAGTTTTGAAATATAAATGTTGCATTGATCATAGCTGATGGTACCCAGTTTTGAATGAATGTTAGCTTATGCAATTGATGTTTCACTGAGTGTTACTTTTGCTTCACTGGCTTGATGGTTTTTATGCTACATTACCTAAAAGACATCTCACCTTATCCTTACCCACATTACAACCTTAGAAAAATCTTTTGATTTATGATTATGCATGTGATTTTTAGTGGAGGAGAAATAAAATGATAAGCAAAGTTGTGGAATGTTATGATCATTAATGCTATTTAAATGTACCCATGAATATATCTTATTTAAACACATTTTGTCTAAGTTTAGCTCTAGATTTATTAGTTTATGAACGTGATGATTGTTGATTAATCATAAGCAGAAGCATTGAATGATGAGTTCTCGCTATGGTTTTTGTAATTTATTCATCTTTTCTTATGATTATCTATTCTTGGGAAATATGGAAAATGAGTAAGTATTTTTGGTTTGTGACTTTGATTTTAATTATTTGCCCGAGGACACGCTAAATTTAAGTGTAGGGGAACTTGATATGTGATTAATTGTTGTTACATTTAATCCATGAAGCTTAGTGATTAATGCTTTAGAATGCTTATGACACACACTTTTGTTCATATTTGATTTTAGTTACAATTTGAAACATAATAGCTAAAGTGACTCGAAAGCATACTCATTGAGCTATTTTCTCGAGATTCATACTTTATTGTCTTCATGGAGCAAGAAAAAGAAGGATTAGAATGAAGATGAAACAAGAAAATGCCAAAAGAATGATGAATGACAAAAATCATGGCCATAAAATGTGTCTCATGGCCATGAAAAATTTGTCATGGATGTGAGACCTAAGTCATGGCTATGACTTACCGCCTGTCCCATTTTTAACATATTTTTTCACTATAATTGGACTATTTTGTGACTACAGAAACATAGGCAGACATATTAGGTTTTTCTTTGTTTTTCTCTTTGGCTTCCAATAAGAATGGAGGTGACTGAAGTAACTTATTGGAGACTTATGGAGAAGATAGAAGGTTAACTTTTCGACACTGGTTAGAAGGTGAAATCTACGTCTAGAATGTACGGTTAAGTTTATTGTTATCATTAGCTTGTTTATATTGTGAACCTATTGCAAGAATCATTAATACAATCCATAATCATTGTACACCTACTATGTTAAACATCCCTAATCTTTTACACCTACTATGATACTTGAAAGTTAGATCTAGAGAAATGTTGTACTTCACCAGTCTAGTAAAAGCCTACATATATAAAGTTTAATCAAGTCATTGGAAAAGATGATGAGAGGATTTTAGTGGAAAGGGGGGAATGATGGGAGGATCAATGCTAAGGTCTATTGGAAAGAAATATGCATATGGTATAGGAGAGATTAGGAATAAAATTAATCAACTTGAGCAACAAAGTGTTTATGACCAATCAATTATAGATAATAATGGAAGGTAAAGACTCAAACTAGACCATATGAACTGATACATTCTTCTTAAGAGGGAAAAGCTTACAAGAAGTGTTAATTAGACCTACATTCTCTTAGTTTCTTTGTTAGTTATTAAAACTTAGAGGTTCCATTAGAAGAAATACCAAATGTATGATAGGGAATGGAAAAAGAACTTCTTTGTTCTTTGATAATTGGAGTACTGTAGGTCTTTTAATCCATACGCAGTAGATGCTTTAGGTGCTGAGTTCCAAGGAATAGTAAGGTAAATGTATGAATTGGTGAGAATTAATGGTCAAACTTCCTGACAGAAGTCACTAACATTATACAAAGTTACAATCATAGATCTAAAAGCAAAGACTCATATATATGGTTGGGAAATTCTAAAGGTCTATTTTCTAACTAATGATATATAGGTGATAAGACCAAGAGGTGGAGTGGCTAATTGGTATAAAGTAGTGTGGAACAAAATCCTTATACCTAAAGTATCCTACCTAATATGGTTAGTAATCAAGAACAAAATATCAAAGATAGATAGCTTAAGCTACTTAAACTTATTATGTATGTGTCCTTTATATAAGTCCTACTAAGAAACTCCAATGCAGCTCTTCTTTAAGTGTAATTATTCAGCACCACTGCCCTCATCGAACAATGTAGACAACTCCCATAGATTTTCTTCTAGTTTCTAGAATCCAACTTCATCTCCTTAGCCATTTCTTCTTCTTCTTCTTCTTCTTTCATCTTTAGTACCCATCCTTCACAGCTTCTTCCGACATTGTCTTTAATAACAATGTCTTCCCTTCAAAACAAAACATACTCTTTATTATTCGTGACTATAATGGAGTCAAAATTTCCACCCTTACTGCTAGCTGATTCCTCCAGCTCTACCCTCCCTTCATCCCCCCTCTCCATCCCCAACTCACTCCACAAACC
>JANTNU010000003.1:23348509-23359587 GCA_024752395.1 Erythroxylum havanense
GTTTTGGAGTTTAGTCCTCTCCATACGGACTGATTTGGGAGTTTAAGATTCTTGCTCTCAAATTTATCAATAAAGTTATATTATTCAGTTGCTTCTATTATCTTTCTTTTCTGGTTTCTATCAGATTCCTATGATTATGGCGAATTTGGTAAAGTGTAAAAAGAAGGTACAATGGCATGATGTTTAAATAGTTTGAATATAGATAGGCAAAAGACCTTTTTGAACCTTAAGGTTCACATCAAAATAAAAGTAAAAAAACTCTAACCTTCGGAAATTTTAAAGAACAACCATAATGTTTTGCAACACCACATATTTAATCCCAAACTAATGTAACACTTAATCCCTTTAGGCTTTCGCCAATTTTCTGTTGACGTTTATATTTTTTTATTTGTGATGAGGCTCATCAGTACTAAACTACATCCTAGCTGGTACTAGTGGGACCCACAATCACGTATTAGACGTGAATGAGGGATTTTGCAATCCAATATTATTTTGTGCATCACTGTGCTTTCACTGTTCTAGCACTAGCACAAGCAACAATGATGGAGACAAAAGTTTCCGTGGTGGGCTGGTTGTTTATGCTTCTCTATTTTTCAAAAAATAATGGCTCGTTATTGCCTTCCTTAATCTTTCAATCCTTTCACAAACTTATCAAATCAACATTTATATCATATTGGAGGTACTTCCAAGTAATACGTCATTCTTGTTTCCATTCTTATCATCAAACTTGTGTTCTTTAGCGTGGCTATTCTCTCTTTGGTAGTGGTGGAGGCACATTTGATCTTGGAGTCACATAGGAACATAAGTTTAGGATTTTGCAAGGTTTAATAAAAATGGAATAGGGGTTTAAAGATATGAAAAAAGATGGGAATAATGGCAGTGTCAGTTGGTGACTAGAAAGTGTGTGAGCAAGAATATTATGCTGTTTTGTGCGCAGAAGAGACACTAGACAAAGAGACATTGTATTGCATTTTTGTCTATATTAGCATATACTAAATTAGTCTTATTGAAGAGGAAGTTTGATTCAAACAAGCCATAGGTGTCAGTAGTTTGATGATTGGTATTTGGAAAAAGTGTAAAACTTTTACATGATTTTAAAAGATCTCTATAACAAGTAAAGTAAACAAACAAATTAAAACTTGGAACCTTTATGACTATGCAGGATTAGACTTCCTTGGCTGTGAGCCCTCCAAGCCTTTACACACCTCTTTTTAGCATCACTTAAGTAAGTTCTCCATTGTAGCTCCAACTGAATATGATGCAAAAGAACTTAAAGTCTATAAGAGAAATAAAAGAGGAAAGATTAATCAATCACAAGCTTTAATTTGGTGGGATGAAGATTGAGAATTATGATTCCTTATTAGATAGGAAGTATTAGTATTATATTATTCTATTTTAGATATGTTATCCTAGTTGAATGGGACTTATAGAATTTCTATTATATTAGGATTTAAATTAGAAATCCTTTTCTTACTAGAATAAGGATTCTAAGAACACTATATATATGTATTTAGCCTTTCTTTAATAAGAACTTTCAATCTGGAATTTTTCTATAACTTGAGAGTTTTCAATTAAAAAGTGTGATGCTTTCTTCTAGGAGTGATTCCTAGTTTCCTACCTTCCATTCTTTGTGCTCTTTCCTAAAATTCCAGCAACCCTAACTGAAATTCCAGCCCTCTTAAACCTACATTCTAGTCATCTCAAACTCCAACCATCTTAAACCCTAAAATCCTAGGCCTAAAATTCCAGCAACCAAATTTACAAAATCTGAAAATTCTGCAGTCCTAGCCAAAATTCAACCTTAAAACCTAATATTCCAGCAGCCTAATATCATCCACACTTCCTAATCTTGTTCTTTTAACTACTAGTTCATAATTCCTCTATTTGTCCTACACCAGAATAGCTTCGCAACAATAAGACAAATGGCTTTAAACCTGTATATGGAATGTACTACCAATGACACCCAGAAGGATCTTAATTGATTGCCATTAACAACTTATTATTTTTAAATCTATTGTCAACTACTCATAGAAACAAGTGATGAGAAAACTAGCACAACCAAATATATAGTCCTCTTGTATTACACCTTAATTTGGCTGAAAGCAACCAAAAAAAATTGAGGGCACATGTAATAGTACTTACTGACTAATATGAGCCAAATGAACCATAAGGAAGAAAATTCGAGCTCAATGGCTTTAGTCAAATAATATAATCGAATCATTCTAAGATAAAAGAAATACGATCCATGGACTCTGTTAGACATTCCTTAATCTTTGTTGGCTTTTCCTTCCCTGTAGCCAATCTTGTCAGGTTTCCAACATTCGTTGTCTAAGGAGGCACATTAATCAACTTTGTTGATCCTGTGACTATCTTTGCTCCTTTCCCAATCTTCACATTCCCCAAAATGGTAGAACTTGCTTCAATCAACACTCCATCCCTAATCTTGGGGCTAGTTCCTCCAAGTGTGACATGATGAAGTCTTGACATATTATTTTCGTAGATGCATACGATGGTGAAGCATGGTGAGAAAGAGACAACAATGCTTCTAATTTTTGTCTAGTATGTGGTGGTGTGGTGGTGGGACCCACTATTACAATTGGGTTCCAAATTGGTAATCATGGTTCCTACCACAAAGACAAATCCATATCAGGAAATAATTCATGGAATCTTGACGGGCTTAAAGATTTCGTCAATTTGAGATTGAATATGTGAGGGTTTTACAATGCGTTGGGGTTTTGATCTGACATATATTGTGATGTAAACCTTGACATTCAAAAAATGCCTTTTCCTAATATGGATCTTACCAATGTAGTTGAGTTGCATCATTTTGTAGAGTTAAAGGACAGGTTACACATGCCTTTAAAGGTGGAACACAACTTCAAAGGAAGTAAGTCCATGCTTCCACTTGATGGAATTGTCTATTAGAGGGATGAACACTAGTGAGAGGAGAGAATTGAGTGAATATGGGCCTGCAAAGAGAAAATATCTTCCAAACAAGACGTCTTGTAAGCAGTAAGGTGTCTACCATGATCATTTTTGGAGAGAGTTGTACTAATATAGTTACTATAACACCCGTAGTGAAGTTGAAATTGTCCACGTTGAAACATTTAACGATACCAGTTGTAGTGGCTTAATGAATAGGGAAATCAAGATGACTAGATATTATCCATTGAAAAGTATAACAATGAGTTGTGAGTTGTGATCATATGATAAGAGAAAAGTCATTCATAATGGCTTCAAGAATAAGTATCCTTTATGAAAGACAAGTCAGTTACTCTTGTGCTGATGATATCCACGCAGCTCTATGATAATGAATTGAAACTAAGAAAAGAAAATGAATAATACGTTGGCCAACAAATGGAGGAGACAAAATGTTTGATTCAGATGATGATTCAAGGTCAAATCCATTTGAAGAAAGAGGGAATGATGCAATCGTAGTTAGTACTTATCAAATTAATATACTAAAGTTCCAAGTTAAAGAGTATTATCGGTAGTTTAGAGTTTCTATTTTCTAGTTAAAATAGTATCAGTAGTTAGCTTTCCAATTTAAATAGGAAATCACATTTACATGTGTAGAGGAGGGACAAATTTTATTTGGTAGGGTTTCAATCTTGCTTTTGGATTCTCTTAAGGTTTATTTCTGGGTAACTTATGAAGCCAGAAAACTTTTTACTTGTTAGCAAATGTTACTGTTTCTCATTGACAATACCATGGAGTTAACATGCTGTAATCTTTACCTAAATGTCGGTTATGAAGCTGAGCTTGAGTTTGATGAGAAAGTTTACTGAATAATCTTGAAAGCATCTGAAAAATGACAGTTAAATCAATCTATGTGAGAAAAGTTGTGTGAAAACAAGAAGATGAAATAGTAAGGTTTTTAGGCACATTAATTTAAGGGTTTAGTTTCTTTATGCAAAATTAGTGAAAGGAATATAGGTTGTGGTAATTTTTACGGTCCAATTCTTACCTATGAGAAATTTCTGGCTAAAATTACTTAGATGCACGACCAAATCTAACTATCAAAAGCTGTAAGCTGTATCCCCAATATTGGAAAGCTCAAAATTTCGATAGCATAACAAACAATATATTTGTTCAGAATTTTAGGACTATTCTTTTAAGAATTTGGGTTAATAAATTATAGTTCTTGCATGTGTTTTGACGTTCATTCCATTACAGTCTGACACAGAAGATGGATCTGTTTCGGTTGAATATTTCACATTTTCATCAAGCATTGCAGACCATTTGAGATCAGCTTCTCTTGTCATTAGTCACGCAGGTCAGCTTCTTAATTTTTGTTTGCAATTGATGGTTATGAGTGTAGGCTCGTGGTTAAATAGTATCGCTTCCATAAACTATTTTCCTTTAGTCTCTAGCAACTAAGAATTAGTCCTAGTTGTGGGTTAGCCTATACTTGCTATATCTTGGTGAAGAATGGGTGGGCAGAGTTATGGCTTGATATACCACCATAATAAAGGGATTGCATGTGTTACCTCATGGGTCAAAAGCAGTAAAATGAAATAGATCCTTACCTTATGCAGGCTCAGGGAGCATATTTGAGACTTTGCGACTTGGTAAACCCTTGATTGTAGTGGTAAATGAAGATTTGATGGACAATCATCAGAGTGAGCTTGCAGAAGAATTAGCTGAGAGGAGGTATTTATATTGTGCTCGGCCTCAGACTCTTCATCAAACAATAGCAAATTTGGAAGTGGAATCTCTGCTTCCATACCCTGCAAGTGATGCCACGCCTGTCGCGAAGATGATAAACAGGTTTCTAGGCTTCCCAGACGATTGATGGAACTATAGAATTATGAACTTGGGTTGAAACTCCACAATTGTACATTTGATGCATTATAGTGGTATTGGTTGTCTGCTTTGGTTTTGATATGAAGCATTGTTGTGGAGCTTGATTGGCCTCTCAAGACGTCGGAACAAGCCGGATCAACTTTGCTGCAATTGCCATGTATGACAATGCATATGGTGTAAATTTATAACATTTTGTTGGGTGTCGATAGATGTTAGTGCTCGTTTGTTTCGATAATGGTGAATAAATGGGCATCCATTACTGAGCTGATCTAATGATAGGTACTAATGCACATGTTGGATTTTTGGAAAGACTATTGCATGGGAAGCGACTTTATGATTGTAGGAGGGTGAAGGTGAAGCTTTTGATGAATTTTGCACAATCAGTTTATAATGTTTGTAGAGTGGAAGGATTTTTATGCTTGGTCAGAAACGACCAACTTATATATATATTAATCCCGGGTGTATATGTAAGTACAAATGAATACACTTTTAACTCCACAATTAGGGAAAATAACGTTTATTAATTCCTTGTTTTAGCAATGACCCATTTTTTAACTAATAATTAATAGAAAAGAAAAGTTGTCCTACGCCAACTTCAAATTGTCGTTTGCAGATATTGATCCAGATTTATAGAATTGGGAGCATTCCAAGAACAAGGACGAGAAAACCAGAAGAATACAGCTATTTAGGGTAAGCAATTAGAAAGTGAAGTCCGGGCGACATAGAATAATTGTAATTAAAGAGCAGCTAATTGATGGACATTAATGGGATAGACATGAATTTTGAGAGTGGAATTATAAGCCTTTGTGGCAATCTCGATATTGACTGCTTCCGTTGGATGTAGCCCATCAAAGTAGATGTAAGTGCTCCTGTCTTCACAAGCATTTCCTTCTATCTTGCATAAAATGCCATTTCGTAAGGGATCAGCCACCTCACAACAAGCATTACTTGCGTCTTTAAAGCCTGTTATAACACAATATTATCTGGTGAAAACAAGCATAAATTGTATATATGTGAATCCTCCACTGCCACTGCCACTTTGAAAATAAACATACGATGGTAACTCAGTTTAGAATTAACTCACAGTAAACAATGATAACATTCATTACCTTTGCTGATAGGATTTCTGACAATGTCTCGGATGATCTTGTAAGAGTTAACAAAGACGAGCTCAGAACGAGGCATTTGTTGTTGCCTCATAACATCCACAAGCAACTTCAAGCCAGCATTGAAGAGGTGAGCCGCCCGGTTCAGACCCTGGACGCACCTGTTGTGCTTCGGCCGGTTCGCCCTGGCCACTGGGGTGCACCCTATCGGGTTAAGTGAAATCAACACGAATTTGCGAGCTCCCAAATTGTACAGCTTCTGCATTTAAATACATTAATTTAAATAAACATAATAGTTTTTTATTCTTTTCAAACGCATGAATATATAGTATTATTATTTATATACCAAAAAGATCGAGCTTGTTAATTAAAGTTGAGGCCAATTCAAAATTAGATATTTGTTGAGGCGTGGGATATATAATTATGGATTGAAAACGTAGGTCACAGGTTGCATTATATATATAATAGGCCTGCCTAGCTAGTTTGATGTTTGAAACATTTCTAGTTCAATACAAGAGCTAGCTAGTAATGGTTATTTTTGGATGATTGAGTTGACAAGGCTTCAAATTATGCTTTGTGAATATTAGTTAAACACCCCTGCATATATATTTGTAACAAATATATACCACGAGTTGCATGGACAAGGAAGTGGTGAGATTGGTGGTGAAGACTTCCAAACTGACGTTAGCAGAGGTCCCCTTCAGGAAGTAGTTGAGTGAGTAATCGTTCCCACCAGTTCCCACGACGAACAAGTAATTTCCAAGCAATTCCCTTCTTTTGCACCCCGTTTCGGCTTCTAATTCTGGCAATGTGGTCTCCTCGAAATTCACAATTTGTTGATTTAAGCTAATAACATGACCCTACGTGTGAAAATAAAAACTCAGATTGCATCAATTCAATTGTACGTGCAAACAGCATATATCCACAGAAAACAAATATATAATATTGCATGTGATATAGCAATTTAAAAACATTGATTCTACCAAAAAAAATCAATAATAAAGAAAAGGGTATGAGTCACTTACTGCTATGGACCCCGTTTCATCAAGTATACCAGAAGCAGCTGAAGCATAGTTGACGCCGTGGACAATCTTGCTTCCCTTAGTAGAAGGATCAGCAAAGACGGGAATGAGAGGAAGCTTAAGATTTTCGCCGAGAATGTCAATCACGTTCTTGCCATTGGTGAATCTGCCAGAGGGTCCATAGGGGAAATCCATTCCATACGGCAAATAATCTGCTTTAGCTCCTGAGTTCTGCAAGAAGTTGTTGTTGCCACTGTCCACCAGAGAGCTTCCAAAAACAAACATTCCTTTGATGACAGCTCCATGTTCCTGGATTTTACGTGCACTAGAGCAGCAACTGCATAAACAGACAATGATGAAGAGGAAGAGAAGTTCTGAAAGCAATTTTCTAGCTGCCATGATCAGTAGCATGCAAACCATAGATATCGGTGACGAGGGAGGTAATAAATGGCAGTTTAAATCACCTTCCTGCGTATAAAAGAAAACCATAAAATGGCTTACTTATAGGGAACAATGGGGGATGACTTTTTTTAATGCTCACCAACCCTCTTGAGTGCCATTTATTACCGTATGTTGAGGATAATATGTTTTGACTTTTTTGCCTGGACACAACCCTTCGTTGGTGTAAATAACATGCATATGTTATTACTGCGAATAAAGTGACCGCATAGATGTTGACATCAATGCCCAGTTATTGATGAACTACCAAGTCTGTTTCTGCTAAAAGGTGCTTTCGCATTGAAAGAGTGCACAAACCCTAACACAACGCGATAAGAAGATCATTACGGAAACTAGAGTGCATAAACCCTAAGTTCCTAACTCAACGCGATAAGAAAATCATTACAGAAACTATCTTCTTCCTAAGTTGTCTGATTTCACTTAGCCGTTGAAAATTTTGGAAATAGATCAGGGCCCATTTCATCTGGCTAACGACCAAGCAAGAGAACGTGGTACAACAACAACTCAATTCTTCACCACTTGCAAGTTCAGTGGTTCTATTTTCTTCTTCAAGTTAAAGCTCCAGTCCTGCACAGTCAGAAACTTCTTTAATATTGTACATTCACTTCATGTCTTAACCCTCAACGCTCATAGTCAGATCATTAAATGCACCCATTTTTCTTTTGGTTCAATACAGTGTAATTATTAGAGCCTCAACATGACATTATAAGTTCCCGTCTATGGTGACAAATGGAAATTATATATCAACATTGCATCCAAACCAGTTCCGGCAGGAACGTAAACCAATCAATTAGTTTTAACTTTTAAGAAATTTTTGGTAATATATAGAATGAAACCGCAAAATATTTCACGGCAAGGAAAAAAGAGTTAAGAGAAGCTTGGTCCAGATACCCATATTTTTGGGGGTCTATCTGCACCTTTCATTTTGCTGCAGCATCCATTACATTAGATTCTGCGAAGCACTTATAATAACTTGCTAATTTCACTATAGCAAGCAAGTCCATTGAAATGGGGTATAAATTTACAAGGAAGAGGAAGGTCAACATTCATGACTGACGGAGAGTGGCCAAAGGACGAACGATCTATTCCAGGTGTGTGGTGATTCCTTGATGTTGCAGTATCGTTCTCGTCTCATATCTGCTATGGATTTCCTCATTAAATAGTCACAACTACCCACTGTCCTCTTCTTCACCGTCCTTTTCCTCATCTCTGGTTCCGAAGAATTGTAAGCTCTGTAGCCGAAAATCTTGGAAGTTGGACCAGCTTCTGGGATGTGTTCTCTTCTGTGCAGACAAGCTGTCCATCTTTCGCTGGACCAGTGGAAGAAATGTAAATATTACTATTTTTCCACATAAGAATTAACCCAATTCTACTATTTGCGGCTCTTACCTGACAAATTCTATCTGGATGAATATGAATACCAGGATGATAACTACTGTACAGAGTTTTCTCATAATATTAGAGATAATCCATATTTTTTGAATCTGCAATTTTTATTTGCATCATACACAATGATAAATAAAATAAATTTGATCCCAACATAAAACCTTTATGGATCATTTTATCTTTCATTATCTATATCAAAATATTAGGGAAAAAGTTTATGCCCTACATTTAATTGATTGCTTGTACTATTTGGAATATAATTATTTAAAGGTATTATTTATTTTATGAATAGTTGTTTAATTAACTGATGAATAATATAAAGTTCATGGAATAAATATATATTATAAATGAAATTATGATACGATAATAATTATGATATTTATATTATATTTTTGTATTACCCCTAAATTATTGCTAATCATTGTTTTATTAAAGTTAGACATTAGCAAAACGCAAATACTAGCACAAGTTATATTTCTTCCTTAAGAAAAAAATAATCAATATCATATATTAAAGTATGAGGGTGTTTCAACAAACATATGGAAGGTTGTTGAAGAACAACTTTACTAAATTAAGTCGATATGAGAATTCTATTTAGGATATTACTTGCATGTCTTTGGAAATTTTCATTGTAATGATTGTATAAGCGATTATTTGACTTTAAGATTTCAAAAAATATCTTATACAAAGATTGTTATGTTTCGATACTATTTATGGCGTATCATAGTTAAGAATAGTTAATTGGTAGTCACTGGATATAACGTCAACTATATGGAAGTAATTAAGTGATCAATGTAAGATTAATTCATCACTCTAAAGTGATTATGAAGAATGTTATGTTATTTTTGATTAGTATTAGTTTGAAAATTTTGTAAGCAAAGTAGAATGACGATTGAGAATAGTTTTTAGATGTTATTGATATAATCAATTACTAATGATAAAGAACGAATATAATTGGATTTAAATAATGTAGTTATTAATTATATACTCTATGCCTAATCAGAACATTATAATATGATAAAAAGATTGAATTATACAAAAAATAATGTATGAAAAGATTGATAAAAAATATCTTATTATTCCTAATATTTAGATGATCATGATGCATTGCTAAATATTAAACTTAATTTATACATATAAAATTTTTAATTAGTGAGATAAATATAAATTAAAGGAGTTTAATTTATCTAATCCTAAATATTATCCAGAGTTATAGTTTATACTAATTGTTAACATATTTAATAACCTAATGAGTCACGTTCATAAAATAGTTAAAGAGAGAAAAATGTAATTTAATCATGTTAGACTTATAGAAAAGTTTGAGAAACTTTTTTCTTAATTAAATAAAATATTTTATTTAATTTTAAAAATTTTTCCTTTAATATTAGAAAATAGAATTCTAATTAGAAATAATTTTTCTTATTTGATTAGAATGTCTTACTTATAAAATTTTGAATTTTTTTAAAATTATAATAAGCAAGAAGAGTAGTTTGTTGAACGTTATTTTCAATTAAATTTATTAAAGGAATTAAGATAATTAGAAATGATTTTTAATATGAATATGAAAAATGTTTCTAAATCAAATTAAATTTTAATTTAAAATAGAAATTTAACTCATTTAGAAACAATGAACTTAATCTAATTTAATATCCAAAGAGATTTTTTTTTGAAAAACAAGAAAGATAAAAGGTTAATGCTTTCCAAATGGGATCACAAGTTTAATACAATGCAACCATATGCTAAGCAAAGAGTAATAAAGCAAAAGAGGCTATAAAGAAATTGAAAACTAGAAGAGACAAGTAAAAGTAAAGCATTAAGCTAATGGGTAAGCTATAGAGAAGCATCTTAGAGGAATTTCTTACTTAGAGGACTTCTAAGGCTTTAAATGGTCGTAACAACCAGCTTGAGGAGTTGTTAAGTAGTTGGGTCGGTCGTGCTAGGCCTAAACTCACTAAAAACGACTCATGAATCTATCGGTCCACCTCGCAAGGATGGACCTAATTCTTATCAACTATGCTAGGCCCATGTCCTAGTCCACGCATCCACGGCCCATTCGCAAGTGGAAGTCTCCCATGCATACGTAAAGACGTAAACTTAGCAACCATTCCATATATAAGGTATAACTTTGCCATAATACGAGTACGTAATCAGAACCCTAGTTCTCTGTCTTTACAGCGACCAAAATCCTCACAAAAAGACTAAGGGGGCGCTTGATTTGTATGGGAGAATGGTAATAGGAATGAGAATGAATATAGTGAGGAATGAGAATGGATATTATCATTATAATTATGATGGTTGG
>JANTNU010000003.1:23379068-23410622 GCA_024752395.1 Erythroxylum havanense
GAATTATTGAATGCATTTAATTCTCTTGATCTTAATGTTTATAATGTAAGGGGTCAAGGTTATGACAATGGTTCTAACATGAAGGGAAAACATCATGAGGTTCAAAAGCGATTACTTGAAATAAATCCAAGAGCATTCTATATGCCATGTGCTTGTCATAATCTTAATCTTACTCTCAGTGATATTGCACATTCTTGTATTAAAACTGTTTCATTTTTTGGAGCCGTGCAACGTATATATGCATTATTTTCAAGTTCTCTTAGAAGGTGGAAGGTTTTGCTTGATAATGTTTTAGGCTTAACTATAAAATCATTGTCCAACACTCGTTGGGAGAGTCGATTAAAAAGTGTTAAAGCTATTAGATTTCAAGCTCCTCAAATAAGATTGACTTTGATTGAATTATCTAGATCTTGTGATGATGCCAAGTCAAATAGTGAAGCAGAAAGCTTGGTTAGTGTACTTGAGAGTTTTGAGTTTTTTACTTGGTATGGTTATTTGGTATGATATTTTATTCGCTATTAACATAGTGAGTAAAAAGTTGCTATCTAAATCTATGTGCATTAATGCTACCATAAAGCAATTAGAAGATGTGATGATATTTTTTGAGAAATATAGAGATGAAGGGTTTAGCTCTAGTATGAATATTATTAAAAGTCTTACGCTTGAAATGAATATAGAGTCTACATTTCCAACTAGACGTTGTGTTATTAGGAAACTACAATTTGATGAAATTAACCATAATGAAGAAATACAATTGATTGAGGATTCTTTTAGGGTTAATTACTTTCTAGTGGTTGTGGATAAGGCAATTACTTCGTTAAAGAATAGATTTGAACAATTAACGACATTTGGTAATATTTTTTTATTTTTATTTGATTCAAAGAACTTGAGGTCATTAGATGATAACGAATTACGAGAATGTTGCACTAATTTTACGACTACTTTTTCTTATGATAATGTGTCTAATGTGGGTTTAGATGATCTTTTTACTGAATTAAAAGTATTGCAAATGACTTTACCAAATGAGTTAATGTCATCAGTTGAAATATTAGAATTTGTTCAAGCTGCAGATTGTTATCCAAATATTTCAATTGCTTATCGAATTCTATTGACTATACCCGTGACTGTAGCATCAACTGAGAGAAGTTTTCCAAAGTTAAGATTATTGAAAACCTACTTGAGGTCATCAATGTCACAAGAAATGTTTAATGGTTTAGCTATGTTATGTATTGAGAAGGATATGTTAGACAATATTGATCTTAATAATATTATTAATGATTTTGCATCTAGAAATGCATGGTAAAATTGTTTTTCATAAATCATGATCCTCTGTGTATTTGTTAGTGTTATGATCATTTAATATTTAGTTGATTATGTAAACTTATAAATTGAGTCATTTATGTTTCATATAAACATGTAAACTTAAGTATATTGTCGATTTATTAGGGTCTTTTTTTTAATTTCGCCCAGGGCTTATAAAATGATAGGAACGACCCTGGTTATACATAGTTTGAAAACTTAAATCAATGTGATTAAAAAATGCAACTAATATGTTAGTTTCTACAGGATAGGAACCATAAATAATAACTTACATAAAGACAAGAAAAATAATAAACTAACAATATTCTAAGGTCTAAAATATCTAAATAACTATTTTATTAATATGAGACTCCACATATGCAATCGGATTGCCATCTCAACTTCACTAGCATTTCCTTTCCTTAAATTGAACTAAGAGATACAAAGATGACCAATGTGGCGCAACCCAATATGACTTCGGCGTAGGTTGATCGGGCCACGGCACGAGAAAGTATAAAATAACATTGTTTTGTTAATTTTATAAAAAAAAAAGTTGGGTCGGGCTGGTGGTCGAGCCACACGGCCTAGCCAGCCCATGGATTGGATCAGACCAGGCTAGGCTAGGAGGGACTCGGCCTTTTGCCATCCCTAAAGAGATAAATTTAGTTTACAGAGCTAGAAACCTTCCTTTTACTTCTTTACTACAAACTCCAAATAGCTCTCTTAATTTGTAAAAGATGGCTAATTAGAGGGGTTTATCAAAAATATCAACTACTTGAACTTTTTTTTTTGCAATAAGACATTGCGACATCTCTTTCTTCTAGTAAATCTCACAAGAAATACCTAACTTCAATGTGTTTGATTTTTCCATAAAATATTGAATTTTTAGAGAGTTGATGACTAAACTATTGTTTCATAAACTTTTGTAAGTTTTATAAGTATCTTTTTCATCCAAACTACTTTACAAGCATCAGGTTTGCTTTTGTTGTTGAGAAAGTACAACATGTTGCGTTTTCTAGTCCTTGAACTAATTAAGAAAACATATCTTACGATGCTCTTTCTATCATCTAAATTCCCTTCAAATTTAATGTTAACAAAGCCAATTAATTCACATGGATCTCCTTTCTTGTACATGGGATCATAATTTGATGTCCCTTTAAATATCTACGAATTTTATTAGTTGTTAAAAGATACTTTTTCCTTGGCTTTTTCATATATCTGCTGACTAAAGTAACATTATGCATTATGTTTGGTCTTAATGTTGATATGGACATCACACAACCAATGATCGGCTTATAGAGAGTACTAGTTATAGTTCAGCTATTAGTTCTTTTACAAGCTTTAAACCTACTTTAATTGGTGTTTTTACTAAATTGCAACATCTTATTTCAAATTTATCAAGCATCTCTTTAATATACTCTTATTAGCACACAAGAATCCTTGTTTTTGTTTGAGATATTTCAAGATCAAGGAAATGATGTAATAATCTAACGTCTACCATATCAAATTCCAAGTTCATAGAATGTTTAAAATTGTTTAATATATCTTCATCATTTTTTGTAAACAACATATCATCTACGTACAAACACACTATGATTATTTTGTCATCATCAAAATTCACATATAAGGTACATTTATATGGACACTTAATAAAACCCTCTTTTAGGAAATAAGAATAAATCTTACTGTACTAAGCTTTTGAAGCTTGTTTTAAACCATAAAGTTCCCGGTTCAAATTGTAAACCTTCTTGCCTAGATATAATAAAATTATGAGGTTGTTCAATAAATATCTTCTCTCCATATAGAAATTCAAACTTTATGTCTAATTGAAATAATGAATAAGAATTTTTTGTATCTAAGGTAACCACCATTCTCATTTCATCATGCTTTTGAACAGTTTTAAATATCTCTATGTAGTAAACCTTATATTCTTGCTTGTATCGTTAACTACTAGTTGAGTTTTATATTTGTCCACTTTTTCATTTGTCTTGTTTTTGTTCCCTAAACCTATTTAACTATAATAACTTTCTATCCTTAGTGTAGGTTATCCAACTCCTAAGTCTCCTCCTTTTTTATAGATATAATCTCTTATAGGATTTCTTTCTATCATTTCATTCTTTTACAACATTCTCATATGTCACACTATAGAACATTCTTTTTATATTTGGTAAGTCTATTACATTATAATCATGCATCCATGCAAGCTTTCTCTTACCACATTGTGGTATAAAGTTAGTAGTTGTTGCATCATGTTACATTACACCAAGTTGATGAGGTGTTGTTGGTACTATTGTAACCAATGCATATTAATGAAACAATGGTTTTAATCATTTGAAAGGTTAAAAAAAATAAACTTGAGGTTGGGAAAAAAACTAAAAAAAGTGTTAAGGTATTTAGTTCTAAATGAGGTGTTGGTGTTCAAATTGAGAGTCTCTTATTTATTAAAAAATATAATTCCCTCATAATGGACTCTACCTATAACTTTATAACATAATGGACTATCTAAGGGAAGAAATCATACTATATTAGATATGGTATATTATATGATGAGTCATGTAGACCTTCCTATTTCCATATAGAGATATTTCCTTGAAACCATTTCTTACCTTTTGAGTAGAGTTCCATTCAAATTAGTTTAAAGGACTATCAGTTCCTAATGGCACTAGATGTGAGAGGGAGTGAATTAGGTGTTGATAAATTTTAAACTAAAATTATGAATATTATTTATAATTTTAATTAATTAAATATAATGTTCAATTAAATTATTCATAATTCATATTAATAAATAATATATTAAATAATTAAATAATATACATTTATTGATAGTAAACCAGATTATGAATAAAAAATAAAAATAAAAAATCACTTTTTGTGATTTTCATAGATTTTGAAAATTGGAAGCAAAAATAGAAAAAAAAAGGACAATAAACATACCCTTAGAATTTTAATGACCACAATTTATAAAGGATGAAAATATGAAATGAAATAATAAATTTTAATAATATACTTAAGTAATAAAGTAGAAAAAGAGTAAGAGAAGATAAATACAAACCAATTTACAGTAGTTTAGTGAACAGACCTTGTTTACATCACTTTAAAGACTTTTTTAAGAGTTCCGAGATAATTTTTCTTTCAAGGCAAATAATGAACTTTGTACAATCTTTACTTAGCAAAGATGAACTCTTTTACAATCTTTCTTTATAATCTAGGGGAACTTTAATAACCATTTAGGACACCCCCCAAATACAATAGACAAAGTCCCCAGTGGAATCTTACAACTCAAAATATTTCACTTTATTGCTTTGATTATACTAAAAAAGCTTATACAAAATGAGACAATTAATGCTCAAATGATTAATAAACATTTAGAATTATGTGTGTAAGACTCTCAAATTGTTTTTGATATAAAAACTAAAGAGAAAACATGTATTATAGGCTTTCATAACTTACTAGCTATTAGAGCAAAAAAAAAAAAAAAAGGAAGTTGTTACAGTAACTAGTTATGTTGACAATGTAGCACATTGGTTGACTAGTGATATTGGTCAACCAATATGCATTGAATATTGGTCAACTAATGTGTCCCTAGAGGGATTGGTCCACCACATCACTTATTAGTTAACCAATGTGTTCCCTAGAGGGATTGGTCCACCACATCACTTATTAGTTAACCAATGTGTTAATAAACAGTCATATTATAAGTTTAACTTACATTGGTTGACCAATCCTCCCAAATTCATGACTTTAACAACTTCAAATACTCAAACTTGATTTGTTTAATACAATTACAATTAAAAATCTTTCAAAATATTTTCTAAAGAGTGTCTCTTAATGAAAAGACTCGTGTATTGAAGTGAGATTAAATGTTTATGTATAGTGAGCCTTTAAGATTACCAAATAACAAAACGATAGTATATTTTAAATTACAAACTATGGATTGACCTTGATATGCCTTTATCATCATTTTAAGAATTGCAAAATTCATATTTTCTTTATCATCTATATGAGGTGTCTTTTTGAGTTACGAATAGCTATATCTTGTTCTTATATAACTTCTCATCAAGCTAACAATCTCATTAGTACTATTTATTTTTTTATCATTAAAAATTTGATATAATCTCACATATTTTAAGCAAGATCGAAGAAACTCCAGCCCTTGAGATCATAAGAAAAAAATGAGAAATTTGAAAAGCAAGACGTCAAGAAGAGATCTAAAGAACGATGGCAGAAGAGTTAATGAAGGAGACCAGCAGTGAACCTTAATGGATTTCATAAGATCAGGGTTCAACGACGAACATCAAGGCATCACTCGATTACCAGTGCGTGCAATGCCATTTGAGATCAAGCTAGCTTTGCTGAATATGTTGTAGATCAACATGCAATTTTATGAGCTAGCTAATGAGGATCCTATTTAGTGAATTTTCTTGAAATATTTGATATCTTCCAATATAAGTGAATGTCAGAAGATGTTGTTAGGATTATGCTCTTTCCCTTCTCACTAAGGAATAGAGCCAAAGCATGGTATCACTCTTTAAACCTAAAAAAACATCACGACATGGGAGCAACTAATGCATGCATTTTTAGACAGGTGCTTCCCTCTTACGAAGAGAATAAAAATTTCTAACAAAATTAGGGGGAGTCAATGCATGAAGAGTGGGAACGTTAGAAGGACGTGTAAAGGAGATGTCTTCATCATAACCTACCTAGAGAATTCCTATTGCAAACCTTCTACAATAGAGTTAATTCACCTATAAGGGGTAACTATAGATGCAGCTTTTAGAGGATCTCTGATGCGAAGAGATGGCAAATAATAACTACCTTTAGATGTTAGATCGAAGCAGACGGTAATCTACTTTTTGTGATTAAAAGGGAGTCATTAGTTTTGATTCAGTGACAATAATATAAGTTGAGATTAAAAATTTAACAAGACAACTTAACAACCTGAAAGCCTCTTCATCTACTCCGATTAAAGCAATTCAGTATAGACACAAATTACGTAAATAAGATAACTATGATATTGCTAATTGCTTCTTAATGCAAAACAATAATACGGAGCAACTCAACTATATGAGAATACAATTTTGTCAAAGAGGAGAAAACAACCCCTACCCTAACACTTACAATCCTTAGGTAGAGGAAGCACCTAAACTTTTCTTGGTCAAATAATGCAGGTAATCAATTGTAGAACTAAGGTCCACTTGGATTTCAATAAGAGAAGTCAAATGCCAACGACTCGAAATTGGACAAGATTATGGATAGAATCATAATCATGGAAGGGAAGTTTGAAAAGGTAGCTAAAAAACACGCTTCTTCCATTCATAACTTAGAGGTTCATATGGGCAGACCAACTGATGAATGCATTGTCTACAAAAAGTATGGGGAGTGTCCAGAGTAATACTAAAGCAAACTTAAGGGTGCGACTCAAAGAAATCACACTTAAAAGTGGGAAAGAACTTAAGTAATTAGCAGAGAAACAAGCTGCAACCCACCTAGTAGAGGATTAAGAAATAAAAAAGATGGATGAAGGGAAGAGTGAGTACCTTCCTTATATTGCCCCTCTACCATATCCACCTAAGATTCCATTCCCCAATGATTACAAAAGAGCAAATTGGATGCACAAGTCGCAAAGTTCATGGAGAAGTTAAAGACTTTGCAAATTAATTTATCTTTTGTAGAGTGTAGCACCTCACCCTCGCAAGACTCATACTCGACATCCTAAGTGATGTCCAGGTGCAAACTCCATAAGGTTAGCATGCTAAAATAATCGAACACTTGAAACTTAGAATAAATTTTTCAAAAAAATAGTACAATTTTATGTGAAATTTTATAATCAAATTTAGGCCCTTATATTTTATAAACATTTTCATTTACAAACATCACTTGCCATAATTGTTATTGCACTCTATAATTTGTATACGTACATTACATAACAATTGTGGAAATACAATTCAAAACAAAAATCACTGAAGACATATGTAGGTGCAATCTGATCCCGACCTCTACCTTTCATTTGAATGCAGTAGGTATACTCTCGTTTAATTAATGGGGTACTCTTTTGAGCCTGAAAAATAATTGCAAATTTTGGATGAGTTTTTGCAAACTCAATGAGTGACTATCCTCGATAGCTCACTCAATCACATAACACATATCACATTAAAAAATCATTCAAACGATTTAAATCGTACATGTCATACGCATATGTAGTGCTCATAAGACTCCCTTTCAGTTATTACTTTGTTGTGACCGACTGCTTATAAATATCCCGTATCTATTGTAGACATCGAGCTCATTAATAACTATCCCGTATATGTTGGAGATACCAGGCTCATTTTGCATTCTGAGCCTTTAGCTCTTAATCACTTTTTGAGCTCTAGGCTCTTTTTTACATTCTGAGTTTTCAGCTCTTTTTCGGTGGTTACTCTGGTCACAACTGCCTTTATCTTTCATGCATTCATGTAATGCAATGTATCAATTACATATGATCAATTATTTACTTTCACATATTATCGGACCTTAGTCCGGCATTCAAGATTAAAGCTGAGAATCACTTTTTTTCTTTCATATGCAGACATTTAACAATCAAATCATGTATCACTTATGTCATCAAATTCACATACAAGTAGTACTTCGATATCTTCACATTTAGCAAACTCATTGGATATTCACTGTCTGGAATCAATACATTCATATTCACATTTCATTTATAATCACACTATTCATAATATAAACAAAACAAACAATAAAGTAAGACCATCTAAGTCTACTCACAGTATGCTCCAGATTAGCATTAGCTTCCATGATCTGGAAACATTTGAATACGGATGTTTATCCTGCACATCCAAATTACGCAATCTACATGTTGCACACACATTAATAATTGTACAATTATAAGTATTCCTTTATGCACAAACGTGTATATGGAATGTGTACAATGCATGCTCAATGATATTCTCGATTATTTTTCCATTATTCAAGTCACAACTCATTCCAATATCAAAACTCACTAACTTATCATTTATACTTTGGGTTTATGTCTCACTAAAATCATTACAATCACAATTCATTTCTCCCTTAGTCCAATTCAGATTTTTCCATAAACATCATTTCGGGTCAATTTTACATGTTCTTTTTGACCCCAATAAATGAAGAAATTTGGTAGAACTTTCTTATAGAAAAATGTTCCCCTATGTATTAAGTTTCTAATGACACCAAGATCGTTCAATTTGACTCAGTAATCTGAAAGTTATATATAAACATTTTCGGACTGTTCTTATACTAAAATAGTATCATGTACTGAATTTTAATTCAAAATCTGAAATTCTAAAGGCAAAATTGAAATTCGATTTCTTTAGATAATTTATAGCCCTATGACTCTAGTTTACTCAAAATTAAAAATCATCTCATTTGAAAATCTACAAGTCAAGATATAACCAAAAGATCAACGCATGTTCAATGAAATTATACCAGTATCATATTCCAGTACTCCTCGACATTGTCATCTTAAAATTCATTATCCTCAACTAACATTTATTCATGGTCGTGCAACATAAACTCACAGCCGTGCATCACATCAAAATTGAGTCACGGGTGTGCAACCATAATGCACGCCCGTGCACACCAACATAATACACATCTGTGCGACTTAATGCACTACCGTGCATAACCAGTCCAGAATTTTTCACCATTTCCATCAATATTTTATCACTCAATCTCTCCCAAATAAATTTGGATTGTTATAATATTTTGGTGGAGAGATAGATCAATGTGTTACGAGTCTAATGGTTTAAATCTTATTTCAATTGGAGGTCGGGAGAAGAAGATATGGTCAAAAGATCGAAGGATGTTCGTGTCTACCTCCAGCCTTAGAAGTCGAGATTGTGCTCAATTAGAGGAAAGTTGTGATCATGTAGAAGCACAATCATGATTTCCCTCTTCCTCTTCCGAAATCGCGATTGTGCTTTTGAACCTCTACGATTTCTTCTTCTTTCTTTTTCTTCTTTTCTTTCATTTAAACCATTTCTAATTTATTTCAACTTCCATTTTCATTTAATGAAATAAAACATGGCATGCTAGGCAAATGACTTATGTCACTTGCCACATGTCAATCTCCCATTTGCTCCATTTAATTTCTTTCAATTTCTAGCCAAATTTCTCTCCAAATTCCAATAGCTCAAAGTAATAAATCCTAAAATCATGTATCTAATTTTTCAGTGCCATTGGAAAGTCATTTTCGGTATCGAAAACCAAATCAGTCTGTCACTTGTAAAATTTTCGGTCCGGAAAGGTATTCTGAAAAATTTTCAGAAAAATTCCTAAATTTCCACAAAAATGTAAAACACACAAAAATCCACTTCAATTCTATGTTCAAGCACCAATTCATATTTTTCCACAATAAACACATATGCCGAGAAATGTCAGGAATGCATGTACAATCATGTGCATTTACAAAAATTACAATTTATGCATATATGGAGGCCATATTATGCATGAACATACCGAGACTAGTTTACACACTCATAACCCGTCCCGAATTACCATTTTACCCTTCCCATCAGTGATGGGATCTTACACAATGTTCTTGGGTAATACCACTGATAAACTATACTTTCTCCTATTTTTTAAGTTTTTAGGAATGTTGTTTCAACTTTCAAAGTATTGCTAATTCACTATTGCTAAAACTACGTGGGTTGCTCTTGTTTACAGGATCATCCCCAGGACTCTGATGGACAAAGAGGTGCTCAAATCTCATTCATTTTTTTTGTTGTTCTTTTTGTGGGCACTTTTATTTTTCGTTTGAATGAAGTTAAACCTTTTGATAGCTTCATTTTGTCTCCAATATGCGTGTTAAAAGAATGTGTTAATGTGTGAGAGCCACAGATAACTGGTGAGACGGTAGGAGAGGTTAGGCCAGTAGCTGATATGCACCAAAGAAAGGCAGAGATGGCTCGTCATTATGACTGTTTCATAGCTTTAACAGGTCTTATATGTTTCTTTCATTGAATAGAAGATCCAAGATCAGACCTTTACTTGTTTTGTTTCTTTGTAAATGGATGGCGATTTCATTTGGTCTCTACATTGGTTTCAGGCGGTTATAGAACTTTAGAAGAGTTGTTGGAAGTCATCACTTGGGCTCAACTTGGTATTCACGATAAACCTGTAAGCATCCTTAAAAAACTTTTAAGACAACAATATGATATTCTTCTAATTTGGTCTCAAAACAATGTTTTGTGAAACAATGCAGGTGGGTTTGCTTAATGTTGATGGATATTATAATTCCCTTCTTACTTTTATTGATAAAGCTGTAGATGATGGTTTCATTAAACCATCCCAACGCAACATCTTTGTCTCTGCACCAAATGCAAACAAACTTGTCCAAAAACTTGAGGTGTGTTCATGGCTTTTGCTTCCTTTACTGTAAAACACATATCTTGTGGTCGCCTTACCTAATAATTTTGTGGTTCATAAATGGAAAAACGATAAGGTGTTTGAAGAGGGAATCTTTCTTAGTTTGCCAAGTTGGTGTTTGCTTGCAAATGATTATAACGTTTTGTTTTGAGTAGGATTACGTGCCTGTGCATGGAGTCATTGCTAAGGCAAGGTGGGACGTTGAGCAGCAGCAGCAACCACCGCAGCAATTATAGGTGGGGTTCAACGCCACCACTTTGCAGACCGAGGTGGCTTTATAAAAGAGGGACATTTGCAAGGAAGGATAAAGTAAATAGTTAGAGAAAAGTTTTATAATCCTCCTCTTAGCTTTATGATTTTTTTTGGTGTATCCCAACCATTCCCTAAAGGTATGGGTTTAAGTGTGGGGGCGCTTAGGGTGGGCGATTCGACTTTTTGAGATCAAGGTTTAAGCGACAGAGTCATTAATGGAAACTTTGATAAAATGGTTTCTTTTCTTTTTGTACGTAGCTGGCATTATAGAAAAGATAGAAAAAAAAGAAAAAAAATAAAGTTGGCACCTCCAACTTTATTTTTTTTTCTTTTGGAGGTGCCAAGCTTGTATTTTGTGGCTGGGATTATGTACAAAAATGTTTCATGGAAAGAACAAGAAGTAAAATCCAAAAATATCAGCAGTTTTACTCTCTGTATCAATCCTCTCTAGACCACATGCATGTCTCATCTTTTGTTTTAAGGTACTGTTTTGATGTCTAATACATACTTTAGAGCATATGAAATCCTCTGTTTCGACCCTCTGAAATGGTGGGTTCGAGTTGATGATGAAGACTGTTACTGAAGGATGATGAGACATCTTTTAGTTTCACTAAGTTGCTTGATGCTTGGTTGGTGTTGGTTAGTGAGTGAGTGGTCAGTGCCTTACGCTTATTGGTCTTGCTCATTTACAGGGACGGATTTTGTTTGTACTGTTAACTTTTGTAAAGCTTGTAACTAAGCGAACCTACAAAACAACCAGGGAATATGGTAATCAAAATTCCTCAGACTTTAAATGGTTGCAATGGAAAAACTATGCACATCTCATGACCCAGGTGGATTGACAGTGTTTCTGCATAACCACTTCCTATATCAGGTCAAGAAAGCCAGGTAAAGAGCTACGTATCGAAAGAAGTATCAGAAAAGTCCAAGTTTTGGGTACTGCGAGTGTAGATGGGGACCAGCTTGGTTGTGTGCCAGTCATTTAGCCTCTCTGTTAGGTCCATTTTCTTTAGTATAGGCATTGATGATACAGTAAGAGAGTCGCCCTTTAGAGCTTGTCATATTTAACTCTGGTAACTATTGCAGGTGTGGGGACCATTTTCTTTCTAATTAAGAACACAAAATGGATAGAATTAGAAACTGAACACAACATGGTTATAAATTTAAGGTAAGAAGAAGAAAGCATGAAATGACATGATATGGAACTAGGACTGCAGATGTTGACAGGTTGAAACAGGTAAAGAAGAAAAAGAAAGAGCAAAATTCTCCAAGCAATTTGTTGGAAGTGAACACATTTTGGAACAACCATTCTGGCTGACTAAGTTTGATGCCTGCATAAAAAGTTCAAGCATCAAAAAGGAAAAAAATGATGAGTCCTATCCTATTTCTTTCAGTGCTCGACCACTGTAGAAGATTGAATGAGGACTGCTGCTAGTGTGAGGTGGTGCAATCATTATAACTTGCATTAGTGGTAGACATTCCATTGAGGCATTTGCCAACCCCATCACTCCTAGCCAGACAATAGCAACACCTACCTTCTCCACTATAGTCTCCTTTGTTTCTACACCCGTACACCTGACTTCGTAACAATGTTCTTTCCGATGGTGATTGGTTTTAAGGGGATACGAGAATAAATTAACAGGAAAGTAATACTTCCTCCTATTTAAAATAAAAATCGTTTATAAAAAATGTACATATATTAAGAAAGTTAGTGAGATATTTGATATACTTTTATTAATTGCATGTTGAACTGACTTAAAAATGTAATCCGTGTAATTAGGATGTGAGAAATTAAAAGATAATTTTGGAAATAAAATTATAAACATGCATGAAAAATCGTGAACGACATTTATTTTGAATAATTAAAATCCCTCTAAAACGACTTTTATTTTTGATAGGAGGGAGTATATAAAAATAGTTGATTATTTATTACGATTAAATAGCTTTTTATATCTTAATTTTAGGTAATAGCCTGTATATCTCGTGCGTGATAGGAATGGTTTTGATTATAGTAAATGCGAATTTTTTAAAATTTTAATTAAATATAATTAAACTATGATTAATTAAAATATATTAATTTTTATTTTTTAATATTAGTAATATTAATCATTCATTTTTTAAACTAACTATTATAATTAAAATGATTATATTTATTCTTATTTTTTATTATATTTATCCTCATTTTTATTATAATTCTCTTATGTGAACTAAATCATCCCTTAATACTAGCGCTTGCCTTCGTATTGCATGACATTGTTGGGTTTTGTGGAAGAACATGCAAGGTTTTAAAAATGCAAAGGGCCCATGATTTTTAATGTTTTCATGAAATATATATATATATATGTTCTATTTTAAACCGTCAAGAATGACCTATATCTGATGTCTATAAAAAAAATTATGCCTATTTATTTTAAAATAGGTCTTAAATTGAATCCTTTTATCTGATTTTCGTTTAGTATGGTTAAATAAAAATATAATTTTTTCATCTTCCAATGAAAAACACTTTGCTCTCTGGGTTTCTTTCCTAATTCCTGGGCTCATCTTTGAGTGAGTGCCGTATTTTGACCGTAACTTTTAAGGGAGCGGCCATGCCATCCTATGTGACTGCCGCCGCGAAAGCGATCGCGTGTCCATGCTCCGTTCCTTTTCTCTTCTTCCTTTTCCTTACCCTATCCCTTGTTGTCTCCCTCTCTGTTTTCTTCTTCTCCAATTCAAACCCATCTCTGTCCACTCCCCAACATTTCTTGAATATCCCAAACAGTAATAATCTACTCAAAGTCTACATGGCAGACCTTCCTAGATCTCTCAACTACGGCCTCCTGGATCAGTATTGGTCTGTCTCAGAACCCGATTCCCGCATTAGCTCCGACCCCGATCACACCCACATCGACCAGAAGCCTCGCCAACCCACTAAATTCCCTCCCTATCCCGAGAACCCGTTGATTAAGCAGTATAGCGCGGAGTATTGGATCACTGGGGACTTAATGACGCCTGAAAATATGAGGACTGGATCGTTTGCGAAAAGGGTATTCGATGTTAAGGAGGCTGATGTTGTTTTTGTGCCTTTCTTTGCGACTCTGAGTGCGGAGATGGAGCTTGCGAGAGGGAAGGGTACGTTTAGGGGGAAGAAGTGGAACGAAGATTACCGAAGGCAGAAGGAGGTTGTTGAGTTTGTGAAGAGTTCCGAGGCGTGGAAGCGGTCTGGTGGCAGAGATCATGTTTTTGTTCTTACTGGTAATGCTTTTGTCGTTATTATTACTGTTTGATCTTGCAGATGATACTTAGGCTGTTTTGACTTATTTCAGTAGTTTTAAAGTTGGTGGTAAATAACACTCCGAGGTTATGCATTTCTATAATGTTAAACTTTGACTGTGGAAATTGATTGGTTGAGTGATTCATGTATTTTTAAGATTATAATGGTGTTTTGTGGATATGAAGTTGGTTTACTTGGTGGTGGAATTATTAGATGTTCACGTCTGTGAGGTTAGTGGAATTTCAACTCATGAAACTCTGTACGATCGTAAAGATACGAATAGACCGTTTAGCAGGAGAAAAGAATAAGCAACCCCTTGTTCGATTAGCTGAATTCCTTGGTTTAAGACCCTGGAAGTATTGACTTTATCTGGCGACTGAATAAATTTTGGGATTTTTAGACATCCTTAGAACTTGGTCAATGGTAACAATAGCATATTCATTTCAAGGTTTTCTGGAAACAGCTTCTACGTCATTTTGCTTGTTGCGAAAATGTGATGCTCACACTATAGTATTATATCCTACCAAGAAATCAACTTCTTATTATAATCATATAATTTTTATGTCACTAATTCATTCAGCTGCGATACATACTATGATTAAGAATAGATGTATATCCTTAAGAAAAAAAAAAAAAGGATTTCTGCATGCTTTAGCAGCTTATGGTTTAGTCTTTGGATTGTCAGGTTATGTTAAAACTTGAAGCATTCTTTGGCAGACCCTGTTGCTATGTGGCACGTTAGAGCTGAGATAGCACCTGCTGTTCTTCTTGTTGTGGACTTTGGTGGGTGGTACAGGCTTGACTCAAAATCATTTGATAGGAACTCATCAGACATGATTAAACACACCCAAGTTTCACTGCTGAAAGATGTAATTGTTCCATATACACACCTTCTTCCCAGGTTGCACTTGTCAGAAAACAAGAAGCGTGAAACTCTTCTTTATTTTAAAGGGGCCAAACATAGGCGTCGGGTTAGTATGTTTTTCCTATGTACCCTATTCAAATGTTAGCTTCAGAGTATATGTTTCAGGCTTTCAGCAGTCTAGAGTCTTTCACCATTTACTTGTTCGGATGCCTGCTAATCGTATTGTTGAAGACGCTTTTTCATCATTTCGTATTTTCTTCGTTCAGTTTTGGTATCAATCCAATATGCAGTCTAATGCATGCACAGAAAGCATTACTTTTCTTTTGTGGTTGGTTTCATATTACCTGTTGTACATCATATATAGATGAAAAATGGGAACTACCTAACATTTCAAACCATGACTGTTAATTCTTCTTTTCCTTTTCCCCCTATTAATTTTCAAATATTAAATTAAGAAGTCTTCGATTTTGTCCATAGTGATGTATAACCACTCCAGCGTAGGCACCCTTTCTATGTGAGCTATGGTAGTCTGTCTAGTTTTCCACTTCTCCACCTGGCAGTTTTTCTGCGTGTAACAAAATAACATTGACTAGCCGAAATCAGTTGCTACTTAATGATGCATGGAGCTGGGTAGTACACCATTAATCAAGTCCTTATGGGGTTAGTCAAGAGAGCGTTTGAAATATCTTTGAGGAGGTAGCTTCCACATTGTAGTCTATAAGTGCATTTCAGTTTTGATTAATAATGATGGCAATTATCTTCATTCTTTTGGGAAACAGGGGGGTATCATTCGAGAGCAACTGTGGGACTTGTTGGCGAATGAGCCAGGAGTTATCATGGAAGAAGGTTTCCCTAATGCCACTGGAAAAGAGCAGTCAATCAGAAGGATGAGAACATCAGACTTCTGTTTGCATCCAGCAGGGGACACTCCTACTTCTTGCCGACTCTTCGATGCCATTCAAAGCCTTTGTATCCCTGTTATTGTCAGTGACAACATTGAGCTCCCATTTGAGGGAATGGTGGATTATTCAGACTTCTCAGTATTTGTCCCCGTTAATGATGCCTTGAAACCGAATTGGCTTACCAGTCATCTTAGAAGTATTCCCAAAGAGCAAAGGGATGAGTATCGTCAGAAAATGGCAGCTATTCAGGCAATCTTTGTGTACGATAGTGGCCATTCCAATGGTATTGGACCCATTCCTCCAGGTGGTGCAGTGAATCACATATGGAAAAAGGTACACCAAAAATTGCCAATGATCAAGGAAGCCATTGTTAGGGAGAAAAGAAAACCAGCAGGTGTGTCAATTCCTTTGCGTTGTCATTGTACGTGAAGAAACGGATCATTTTCTTTTTATTTTCCTGGTCTAGAACGTCAAATAGATCATTTTCTTTACTCCTCCCTTTCTTACCTTGATGTGTTTTTTTTTTTTTTGAAACAAAGTCAATTTCAATAGCATTAATCAAAGAGTTACGGGGTGAATTCCAATTACACCGGCTAGCATATAAATGCGAATCAATTCATCATTTGTTGCGCTGCTTGATTCATCATTTATAGCGGTATCTATTAATACTTGATGGCCATTGATTACTTAGGTTATGCATTCTTCCTAAACCTAGCTTCTCCTTCAAACACTCTCTCTCACCTCTTCGCCCCCCTCCCTCATGATCCCATTAGCTATGTCAGCTAGCTGCCTCCAGTTGGGATGAACATACTCCTCCTTGACGACGGGATTGTGCAATCCGTACCGTAACCTGTTATCCTCAGTAGTTTTACCATGTGTTTTTGTTCTTTGGCGATGTTCTTGGGTTCTAGGTTATGGTTCTCTAATTGACTATTGTTGTTGTTAGCTGCGATGTTGATGTCTTAATTTTCTACCTTTTATGGTTCGCTCTGCTCTGTAGGGATGACTATAGGTCAGGTTGGGTTAAGTTTGTTGTCAGCTTGACCCTTTTAGGGTGCAGTCTAAACCTAGCTTGAATCCCGATTGGGCTTCACTCGTGTTGTGTAAACCCAAGCCCAATTGAGTTCTAGGTGGCTCAAAATTCTGATCACATTGTGCTATTTTATAAACATATTTCCAATTGTCTCTGCCGAGCGCACCAAATCGTTGCTAAAACCTATGTTGTTAGTATTTTCTTAGCTGGCCTTAAAACATAAAATTGGGAGTCGAGTTAGAATGTTAGCTAAGTTGCAAGAGACTATATGTAATCAATTGAGTGGGAAGTTTAAGATTGTTCTAAATGCAGCATCTTGACTAAATGTCAAGGAATTGGTGGTTTTAATTCAACTGAAGGGTGAAGAAACTAAAGTGAAATGATATACTAACTCGTATTGGGGTATGTCTTAAGGTCCTCATTTGATCTTGTGGATAATTCTCAAAGATGCGAGTGAGTTGGTATAGGTATAAATTGAAGTGTAAGACTTTCTGTACTGCACAGTCTTGTTATTGTGAACAAATCCATACAACCTGAGATGTATAATCTTCACCCATAAGTTTGCCCAGGGTCCACCGAGAGGGCCCCCCTCTTCAACAGCCTCCTCCGCTTTAAATGATTTTAACGTTAATTTAAAATCATCCACCCAGCGTTGTGCTTCATCAGGCACTCGATTATCATGCTGAATGGTCTGCTGCGCAACGGCGACGGCGACGGCGACAGTCGGTTACTCATCCACCCGCCCAGTTGTCTGGTGCACATGGTGGTCTTCAAGTTGATTGGCAATGTTACACGGATGCTGCTCTGTTCGAAGCATCACGTAGTATTGGCTCGGGATCAGTTACATGGACTGTGGATGGACGTTTTCTTCACACTTCTACTTCCTCTCGGCCTGGTTGTTTCTCCCCTCGCATGGCTGAGGTTTATGCTTTGCGACTCTCTTTGGAGCAGGTATCGGCTCGATGCATGGGTCATGGAGTGGTGTTCACCGATGCCAAAAGTTTGGTGCATGCTTTGCGTAGTGATGTTCCCGATTGGTCTGAGTTTGGGTCCCTTATTCAGGATTGTCGTACTCTTTTAGCACACCGTCCTAACATTAGTGTTTCCTGGGTGAGTCGTCGTGACAATATAATTGCACATAGGCTTGCTCGTTGCTCTTTATCTTTTTCCGATTTTCAGTTTTTCGTTTCCCCACCGGTTTGTATTGTTAACTTTATTTAACTTAATGCATTGATTTTTCCCTCAAAAAAAAATAATTACTCTAAACATAATATTATTTTAATAAAAAATATTTCAAGCTAATTTTTAAATCAATTTCTCTAACTTGAATTCGATTCGAAGGTTAATCTATTCAAACTTAATTGAACACAATTTTTTTTACCAACTATACAAATAATTTTAACTATACATTATTTAGAATTGAATTCTCACGAAAAATTGTACTTAAGGAATAAGTACTTTGATTTACTAAAATTTTATTTTAATATTAACAATTATTGAATCATAAAACACAAGATGAAGTACTTGTGGTAATTAAATACGAAAACTAACCAACATGACCATTTTCAGATGGGGATGTGGTTGGTTATTCAGTTTATTTATGGCTTCTGAATCACTTTTATTATTTAATTTAATTGTGCTAACTTTATTTTGATTATTTGACATACAACATTCTATTTTGTAACAAATTGATTCAACACTACTATGTAATGGTTTGAAATAAAAATTTTAATGTATTGATTTCATTGTATAATTCCAAACATGTAATTTTGAGAAAACTAGCATTTGATATTTATTTATTTGCAAATAAAAAACTAATTGAAAATTCTTTTATTTAATTTGAGATATCTTATAGTACAATATACAATTGTAACTTATCTAGCATTCCCTCTCTTCTTAGCTAAATTGCTGGGTGGTGACTATATATTTACTCTCCAAGACTTAGTGATTAATATTATGATATGGTTAAGATAATTATTTTGGTTCATATTTTGTTTTAGATACAATTTAGAAGAATAAGAACTAAAATAAGCTAAAAGTATATCCTTGGAGCCATCATCTTGATGTTCAATCTTATTTGCCTTTGAGGAATAAGAATGAGATAAATTAGGGTGAAAAAGGTATAAAAAATGAAGGAAATGAATTTCTTGCAACTTATGTAGTTGTTTATAGGACCGTGTAACTCTCTGGAAATGTGTAGGATAGCTAATTGGATCGCAATAATTAAATAACTCAATTGCATTCACAAAATAATCATCATATGTTTTGGTATCAAATAGGGTTCATCTAGCCTAAATAATAACGAAAAATTATTTATATTATACATTGGTGAACACAAAATCAGATACACATATACAAAAAATTGAATTGAAAATAACATAATCATAATTCTAATTCTCCTTGATTGTTCTCTATCGAGTATTTTGATGATGTAGATATTCAATCTTGTGTTCTGAAGGATTTGTCGATAAAAACGTCACGTGTCCCACTTTTTAAGCTCCAAATCACCTCTGCACTCTCCAAAATGATGCATGCCACTTCCTTCTTTCAATTACCTCCAAAACATCTCTTTTATATGGAATTCTAGGCTTTTGGGTTATGCAAGGTTCTTCGAATATCATAAAAGTGCCTATCCTCAAAGAAGTACACGGTCATATGCATGCCTGTGCATCTCTCTAGATTGTCAAATCTTCATTTTATGTCATGTTTTCTCCAAATGCTTCTCCTTCAAGTCCATGAAGGTAAATATAATCTATTTACATAATTAAGATAAATTAAGTACCAAATATATACCAAAAGTAATAAATATCAAGCAAAAACATATCATGTATAGGTTAAGAATATGTTCAATTACCCGTCTATCAATATCTCAAAAACCTAAATTTTACTGTAAAAGGATGTGAGTAGAGACAAATTTAGAAAGAAGAGTTTTGTATTAGTTTTAAGACAAAAGACATCTAAAGAGGTGACAATTTTGATCAAGTGACAAGGAAAACATGAAGTTAACACCAAAAGCTTCAATTAAAAGCTACATCAAATCCAAACTTACAAGAAGATTTAATTGAAGAAAAAGGGAGATTTAGAATTATGATTCCTTTTTTATTAGTTTTTTGTCATGTTTATCTTTGATTTTGTTTTCTATGAGTAGTCAAATGTTTTTAGCATTTAGGTGTGATGAATCCTAGTTTGGGATAACAATATGTTTTGATCTTTATTTAAAGCAATTATATTGATTGATTATTGTGATTTAGTTATCCATTTTATTCTTGTTTTAATATATTCGGAATATTAGTGCATGATTTGATTTCATATGATTGAGATTAAGAAATCCTCTTATATGAATAGATCTACCATACTTGGAAGGAGTTGTATGCAAACCTAAAGATAAATCGACACAAATCCTCTAGATTAGGGCCAAACCTAAAAGTGGAATTCATAAATCAATAAAGCAAACGTAAGGGTTCAAACTATAAAGATTTATGTTAATCAATTGATGGATTAGTTGCTAATAATTTCAAATGAGTTATAAACATAATATAGGAATTTTTACAGCCCAATAATCAATAATATGTTTGCATGATAAAAGGTTAATAATTTAATGATTCTTATGAGTATTCATCACCTAGACATTACTATTTGATATTGAATTTTCTTCGTATTTTACTTGTCTTAAGTTCAAGATTGTTTAATCTTAATTTAGTTAGTTTGTTTAGTTGTATTTTTAATTCAAATTCAAAATCATATTCTTAGGCTAGATAATAGAGAAATGGTAATTTCTAGTATTTACAGTCTTTATAAGATCAACCCATACTTGCCTGTGCTAGTTAAAGCGGCGTCGTGCACTTGCGGTAATTTTAACATCGATAGAGAAAATTAAACCAATCAAGTTTTTGAGGCTGTTGTAAGGGATGGTAATATTAGGAAAGCCTAGATTCTATTAATCTAACTATTACTTTTTGTATTTATTTTATTTTACTTTCTATTCTCTTTTATTTCACTTAATTTTTAGCTTGTTCATTTATTTATCTTTTGAAACTTTTCTATGTTAACAATGTGTTTGTGGTTTATTGATAGGATTTGGGACTCATCACTATAACCACAACTCACAAGAGAAGGATGGAGCTATCAGTATTCTCATGAGAGCTATGACATGTCATTTCAATATATAACATCACCATATTGGAAAAAGAGGCTTCTTGACAGAGTGGAGCAACCCTTACACTTATGGATGTAATGACTATGCTCCAACTGAATATTCACAAGAGCAGCAGTAAGTAGAAAGCATTAGAGATAAAATAACGGAATGCCTTATTGAAAGTGCAACTCACCAACGTGAATTTGATGATAGATTTTCTTCACCTGAATATACCAAGAATAATATTTCATATTATCTAAGCTACTAATGTCTCAAAGTGAAGAAGAGAGGAAAGTCGATTTCATGAATGAAATTACATTTTAAGAAGGGAAGGAGGTACCCATTACTATTGGTAAAGATGATGAACAAATGAAAAAGGTAGAAGAGGAAGAAGAAGAGGAGGAAACCTCTATCTAAGACGAAGAGGAAGTAGAGAAGTGGCAAGAGATAATTGAAGAAGAAGACAAGCTATAAACCTTTGTCCAAACATAAGAAGAAGAAGAAGAATGGACAATGATGGTTAAAGAAGAACTAGAAGAGGATCCAATTAAGGAAATTATTGATCAATCATTGGTAGTTACCTTGAGTATAGAGGGTTCCTACTTCTTAAATGACAAATAGCTTTTGTTTACTGAAGATTCATGGAGTTTTTTATCACTTATTTTGTTAACATTTTCATTAAAAATAGTATTAATAGAGTCCATTGGAGTTATTAATTTGATAAATTATGTCCTCACTATTATATCACAACATTTGGCATATTTATTGTTGGCCCCTGGAATTTTTTTATTTATTATTTAAGCAGGTCTAAATTATTTGAGGCATTGTCTAGATTATTTGGAGGTGTTAGCCCTTAAGAAAATGGAAATTAAATGGTGAGATTAGTATAAATTAGAGTTGAATTAGTTGTTAGTTGTTAGAATTTTAAAAGGACTAAAATGGCTTAGAGGCAATTTAGGTAATGCACTTATATTTTGAGAGTTTAAGGCCTTGAAGGAAGGTTATATGGGTCCATTTAAGTTTCATTTGTAAAACAAAAGATGGGAAGTTATGTGTGTGGGTCATTTAATAAGGAGGAAGAGGCAAATGAATTGGTTGTTTAGGAAGACCAAACCAAAACTACGTAGTTTTGGGAGGAAGGCTAGGTTTTCATTTAAAAGACATATATTAAGGCTTTAGGGAGAAGAAATCACGAAATTACATAGAGAAAGGGAGAGGGAGAGCTTCGGAGAAGAAGAAGAAGAAGAAGAAGAAAGAGGCTAGGTCTTTAGGATTTTCTTGCTTGGTGAAGAGTAGTAGAGGGCTTATGAAGGAGAAGAGAAAGAAAGGAGTAAGAGTTTCATCAAAGCCTAGAAAGGGAGAAATTTTCGTGGGTCTCCTTTCAAGGTAAGAAAAATGTGAAATTCTTTGGATTTTTAAGTGGGTTTTGATGCTTATAGCTTGGGTAAGGTTTGGGTATAGTTAGGTAGGTTTAATTCCATGTTTTTCTCTCCTAGGATTGTCTAATTTTGGGATATCCCATGTTAATTGGGTTCTTACTTGCTTAATGAAGGTGAAGAGAAGTTGTTAGAGCAAGAGGCAAGGTCAAGTGTCGAAATTCAAGGCTAAAGGATTAAGGTGGGTAAATTTCTTAATAATTGAGTTAATGAACTTGTTAAAGTTCTATAACAAAGGCTATTGACTGCTTTAAAATGATTTATCAGTGTTGTTTGTATCTCTTGAGATGGTTTACATGTATATAAGATATGAAAATGTGTATATGATTGTTGAACAAGTGAAAAATAGATTTGAATATGTGTTTTAGGCAATTATGTGAAAAATGGATTTTGCAAGGTTCATTGAGGACTGATGTGTATAAAATGCATGAATGATGTGATATGCATGTTTCTATAGGTTTAGGGTGGTCCTTTATGTGATAGGTGCACCTATATAGGCTTCTCCCGCCTGCCCGCAAGTGACTATGGAGTTCCTCACGGACTCCCTCATGTGTTCACGGCTACACATGACCGTTTTACGGAAGTTTGTAGTACGTCCTATTGGACCCACCCGAAAACCAACTTATGTGTGACTATATTATGTGTTGTCTAAGTTGTTCTTGTGTGATATATTGTTTTATAATTTCCTTTAATCATTTGATATTAATGAAGAATTGGTTTATGAAAAAGAGGTTTAGTTCAATTGTTTGAGAATAAATTAATAAAGGATTTTGACATGTTTATTCTTAGTTATTAAGTTTTTACCCACGGAGCCGTCGAGCTCACCCCCCTTTTTCCCCTCCACAGGTCACGAGCGGGAAACCGAGACACCGCATCGGAAATAAGGCATTACTCCGATGCAATTTTTGGGTTTTGAAATCATATGTTTGAAACCAAGGTTTTAGATAGCACTTTAGAGTTAACAATGTACTTGGTATTTTGTCTTTGAGACTTTGATGTATTTGGGCTAAAATGCCCTCTAAAGCTTTGTAATAACTTTTAATTTCATGTAAATGCAAGATTGTTGAGTTTTTAATTGTAACTTTTGTAATTTACACATGTTTTATACATATGCATCATTGTGTAGTTATAGTTGACAAAAAGAGTGGATTGAGATTGTATTGATTCATATGTTGGAATGGAGTAGATGACTAGGAGTGCGATTGTTGCTTTTGAACTATGTTTGAAGATATTTTAGAATTGAAACATGTTGAATGAGGATGGATATTGAGTTTTATGCAGGTGATGGAGCTAGGATTGAAGTTTGGATAGTTGTATGTTCAAGGGAGGTTCTATCAAAATTTTTGTAAAATCTGACATAAACTTCATTTGGGATTTAGACCCTCTTAGGATTTGATTTGGATCGGAAAGTCTTCGTGAAGATTGTAGTAGAAGTTCAGAACTTTCTAAGGGTATATCATTTGCCTCAATTGGATTTAGGGTTAAAAAGTCATGAGGTTAGGAACACATTCAGTCACTGTTCATTTGGCTAGGTTACTGTTTCATTGGTCTTTAATGAGTAGTGTCCTTTGAGTGGCTTTTTACCTTATTTAATGATGAAATTAACTTTTGCATCCTTCATGAATGTTGTAGAGCATCTTGTTATCTTTCCATTGAGGTATAATATGTAATTTTTAGAATTTGGAGTAAGAAGTTATGAGAATTGGAAGATAACAACTAAAGTCATGCTTGTTGTTCATATAGCTTATGAAGTTTTGATGACCTCGATGAAAAATGATTGAAATCCATGGTTTGAGGAACCAATTAAGTTGTAAATTATGAATTTGGTGAGTTGAACTTGGAGTATGAAGTGTTTAGGTTTTGGAAGAAGTCAATTTGGAAGTGTATAAATGGTTATGAAGCTAGGTTGAAGATTAAGATACAATGGAAGAAGATTTGAAGTTTTTGGGAAATGGCATGTCCGTTAAACGGACACGAATGTCCGTTAAACGGATAGCCTCGGGTGTAAAAACACCCCTTACCTTGCTCGTGTCTGCATGTCCGTTTAACGGACATTTTCGAACCATTTAGGACCATTTCACCCGAACCTGTCCGTTAAACGGACATGGCTGTCCGTTTAACGGACAGCTACGGGAAAGATGGTGCATTTTCAACTTTTTAGAGGCCGAATCACTTTTTATGGTCTTAATGAAAGTTTTAGATCTAGATGTCTACTTTCTAATGGTACAAAAACGAAATAAATTATATTTATAGATCAAAATTTATGGTGATCGCGCCAAAAGATGTTCAAATTGATTTAGGATGTGAACATACTTGATTATCTTGAGCATAAATTCCTCATCCGACCTCCAATTGAGGTGAGGCTTTAACCATTAGATTCCTAAGACATATATCTTTCTCTCCAAAACAATTGGTATCATTTTGAGTCAAATTGAAAAAGTTTGCATTAAAACAAGTGAGAGGTCGGTTTGGAGATCATATTTGGAGTATGAGCTCTTCTAGGTTTTTAAAGCATATCTTGAGTTATACAACTCCGTTTGAGGTGATTCTTGTTTCAAAACGAACTTGAGGCATAGAGCTACAACTCATATGAATAAGTTAACTTATGATTTTGGTGTTTACATAGTGTGCGCTTACCACGAATGCAGAATTACAATTAAGGACCTTGCAAGGTTATAAGCACAGGGCTTCAGGACTCGGGAAATTGGGCTCTAGAGACGAGTCCAATAAACGTGAAATTAAAGCAAGAGTGATAGTGTGAAGTTTTAAGCAGTTGGGGTCCGGTCTCCGGATCGGGTCCCAACATTTATAAGCTACTAAATTGCCTTAGGGAGAAACAGGTGAAAGCAAGCTACTGATTATAGACCTAGGATGATGGTAATGTGCAAGGTACATTGAGCTAATGATGATAAACAAGCTACATGAGAGGCAACCCATGGATTAGGATAGATTTTATTTTAAATTTTATTTTATTTCCTTTTTCATATTTTATATTTATTTTCTTTGATGTTAGTTTTATTTTTATCCCTTTTACTTTATATTTTGCAAGGATGTTAGTATATCATATTGGTTGGACAGTCCCAAAATCATAAAAAATCATAATAAAAAATTTTCATTACTCAGAGAAGTACCAAAAAACTATACTTTCTCACTTATAATATATGTTTAAATTGTCTACATTAAGCACAATGCACAATTTGAAGTGTGGGGAAGGGGATATGATTTTCTTAAGCTTATTATAATCTTGATTATTAGATTTTATTAATTAATATCCTGAATTAATTGAAATTTTTTTATAAATATTTATATCATTATTGATTATTGGATTGAATTAGTATGCAAAAGGATAATACTTAAAATAAACTTGCTTTTATAAGTCATATTAATAGTAGTCATTGAGAAAGTTAATTTGAATGAAAATTACATATTATTTACGCATATAAGACCATCTTTTTTTAGAGCTTTTAAGCCTAAGAGCAAAAATCCTAAATTTTTAAGCTCTTTTATTCATTCATATGAGTTATCATGTATAGTTGAATAATTCTAGTACTTGCTTTTATTATACATATTGAGATCATTTTTGTTAAATTAGAAGCATTAAAGTTATAAAGGCACGTACATTCAATACTTGTTTAAAGCATATTTCTTTGATAATTACCTTGTGATAATTTATCCTTTAGGAAAAACCAAGTTGAGCCTTAGTCTTTTTCATTAATTATAACCACATTATTAACCTTTATCCTATTTTTCTTTAAAGCCTTTTCACTGTTTTATGCTTTGAAGGTTATTTAGATTACTTAAATGTTTAAAACTTGAAATTTTAAAAGGTGCAATATTTCTCTAATTGTGGTACATAATGAATGCTCAAAAATATTTAAAAATATTTTATGAGCATAGAAAAAGAAGAAAACTATCTATGGTACCAATGAATTTATAATGAAGAGACCTGTATATTATAAACAAGTTTCTTACAATGTTTTCCTTTTTAAATTTCCTTTAAAATTTTATCACATTTTTATAACTCTAATCATCCTTCAAAATTTTATCACATTTTTATTACTCCAATCATATCTTACCTAAGCTCCATTACAACCTTATAAAGATCCTTTGAATTTTGTTTTTACTTTACATATAAGTGGTGAAGATATGATCATATTGTAAGTCTATAGTAAGAGTTCTACTATGCATATATTTGAGGGTTTAATACTTCTGACCCTAAAAACTTGAGTGACTTGATTGAAACCTTGGTCAAGGTGTAAGGTTTTATGATTTTGATTTCAACAAGATTATTAACCTGGTTACTATTAATATTGACTTGTAAAGTTAGTTTTACGATAATTTGATTTTATTTATATATTGATTTGATTAATATGACATGATGATTTAGAGTATGAATGGACATGTTGGGCTTAATAAAGGATAGATTTTGTAAAGTTGATAATGTAGATTATGATTTGTTTAAGGACAAGAAAAATCTTAAGTATAGGGATGTTTGATAGATGCATATTTAAGAACAATTATACACCTATATTTAACATATTTTTCAAATTATTTCATAGTCTTACTGTATATTTGGTACTTAATTTGCTCTAAGTACGTTTATAGGTTAAGAACAATTCAAATGAAACTGTGGCATAAGATGAAGATTAAAAGGAACTACATGACTGTGTATATTGAAGAATTTGTTTTCTGATTGTGTGGAGTACAAGCCCGTGTATACTAAGATACACAGTTATGTATGTTGCCTATGTAAGTCTTTGTGTCATGCGAAATTGTGAATTTAGATGTTTTTTATTATACATGATCTCTCACATGCCCGTGCAAGTGATAATGTATATCCCAAAAACCTAAATTTTATTATAAAAATGAGTGGAGGCAAATTAAGGGAGTCGGTCTTTACAATACTTTTGAGATGTTAGACACCTAGAGAGGAAACGATTCTAATCGAAGGACAAGGAAAAAATGAAGTTAACATTAAGATATTTGATAGAAAGCAACACAAAATCCAAATCTGCAAGAAGATTTAACAGAAGAAAAAGGGACATTTACAATTATGATTCCTTTGTTTTCTATTTTTTTCTTCATGTTTATCTTTGATTTCATTTTCTATAAATAGCTAAATATAATTGAATCATAATAATCAATCAATGTAATTGCTTTAACTAAAAGATAGGCCAATATAAATCCTCTAGATTAAGGTCAAAACTAATAGTAGAATTCCTAAAACAGATAAAGCAATCACTACAAGAAAACTATAACTTACCGTCAGAAAAATTACCATAGTAAATTAGTGATGGAATTTGATTATCCTTCATAAAACTCTAGAAAAAATGGCATTCTGTGACGGACAAAATATCCGTCGATAAAGGTGGAGGGAAATTATCCCGCTATTTTTCGATGGAATATAGCTATGGAATTGTGAAGGTTGTTGCAAAAATAGACGACAATTAGTGACAAAATAAGCACTGGGGTGTAACGACAAAAGAAATTTTTGTCGATAAATTAACGATGAAAAGTACAGCTTGTTGATAAAAATTAAAATTAAACGTCATTTTTTGGTCTTCGGTCTCAACATTATTAATAAAATGCTCACCAAACGATGTCATTTTTGTAAAAATTTAAACCCACCCAAAGACCTCCCTTCCCTCTCTCCTGTGTCATTTTTTCCTTGTTTTCTTCTTTGGCACAGTCGGTATTCTCTCTTCCATCGTCCAGTGTCTACCATCCATGCTTTGCTCTCTTTCATCTTCCATCCTCTTCAATTAGTCGAGGTTAAGTCATCCATCTAGTAGTTCTTGGGTTTTTTTTGTGAGAAATTTTGTTGTTAAATGGTTATATGAATGTCAGTTGGTTCGTTTTTATGGCAATATTCTGTGTTTTTTGAATTATGGTCGATTCATTATTTGTTTGAATATGTTTATGTTGGTGAATAATGGAAAAATACAGTGGTTTTGTTATTAGGTAGAGATGAATTCGAGTTGCCTATGAATTGTTCGATGAAATGTCTCTTAGGGATATCATATTTTGTTTTTCTAAAATTGAGAAATGTCTCTTAGGGATATTGGTGAGCTTGGTTAATCAACTGTCAAGGAAGTTAATTCATAGTTAAAATAATTGAAAACTTTAAATATTACCTAAAAAGTTAGGATAATAGCTATTATTTTATGTTACTTAAAAATGACTATCAATTAGGGTTTTTTTAATTAAGTCATGGTATTGTTTGTATTCAATTGTGGTATTTACATATTAAAGTAAAGGTGATACACGTTTTTATACATCTATGATATTTTGATGAGTTATCTTTTTCCATCTATTTTTATACAAAATTTTTAATGAATTTTCTTTTCTCTTTAGCGTGATAGAAACTCACCTACCTTTTCCCCCTCTTAGTGCTTAATATCAATGATCTCTAGTGTTGTAGCTTTCTTATCCCATGTATTTTCAAATACCCACCATTCTTTATTAAATGTTCAATGTTTTTCTTTAAATATTCCCCATCCATTATTCCTTAAAATAGTGTTTTTCATTATGATGGTCAAGTAAAAGGATGGACTAAGTTCGTTAGAATGGAAGAGTTATGCTATAATAAAATAGCTTTAAAAGTTTTATTAATTAAGTCTATAAAAATTTAGGCTTGAATGATAAAGGTGCTGCTAGCTTTTTGCTATGAAATAAAAACTAGAACATGTCATTTAATGAGTTTGTAGTGAAATATAGGTTTTGATCCTTATACTAAACCAAAGTTATTCCATCTAGGATAAACTATGATCAAATGATCTCCCCGAGGTAAATACTAAAACTTAATAGGAATATATTGTAGGATAAATTCATCTATTCTCCCACCAGGTCCATAAATAGTGAAATCATATATGTTGTTGTTCGTTACTTGCACTATGTCATCACATATTCCTTTTTTAGTAGATTTAAAAAGAATGACAAGGTTATACCTTGTGATCTATTATATCTAAAGCATAGGTTATACCTTGTGATCTATTATATCTAAAGCATAGGTTATACCTTGTGATCTATTATATCTAAAGCATATTATGATGAAAGCATAATGAAACCCTAAATTTTTCTTTACAATATACTTAAAGAATATGGAAAAATAATTAATATAAGCTATTTTCTAGGACATCTATTAACCGAGTTATCATAGAAGTCTGATTGTCTATGATAACACCACGAATTTGACATCTGGTTCTTTTACACTTAACATAGACTTTAAGGTGATAAAAGTGGAAATGGTGAGAAAATTCAATGCTGAATATATGTTATCTTGGAGTATATGATACCTAATTGAGACTATAGATGCTCCTACACACCAAAAACTATTCAAACTTATATAGAATAAGATCGAGGTACAAATTAAGATCAATGTGATATGGAGGAAACTAAAAATGCTTTGATATCATTGCAAATCATCTAGACCAATTGTTGGAGCAAGTTTCTCATTATCATATTGATAAGAAGACTTCTAAAATACCACCATATCTTACACCTAATTGTGTGGTCATGGTATTCTTGACTTATTATATTGATACTATTAATAGTTAATTATGGTATAAACATATTAAAGTAAAGTTGATACTTATTTGTATAGTGTAATGAAAATTTAAAGTAAAGACAGTACTCATTTATATATTATGATGATATTTCTTATATAGATTTGTAGTATAATTTCTATAGAGTCATAGTATTAGTTAGATGGTATTCTTTGTACTCAATTGTGGTATTAATATATTAAAGTAAATGTGGTACTTATTTCTTTGTACTTAATTGCCTTATTTTTTATTTTGCTTGCTTTAATATATTAAAAATATAACAAAACTATTGATCAAGAGTATTATATTAAATACAAAAAAAAATTGTGGTGAAGAGCGTCGCTCATCCTTCTTCTTTGTAGTCTCTAGTTGTTTGTCCATCCAGGTAAGTCATCCAACTAATGTATACCATATATGTTGCTTAATAATACGATTATGACGCGTTTAGGTTTTGTGTGAATGCAAATGAGGTCTTGATTTTGTGATGTTGTTTAAAATATTCTTATAATCATTAATGAGTTTTATGTTCTTCTTTAATATTCTAAGTATTTATGTTTGGGTTTGTTTGAATCAGTGATGAGTAGATGTATGATTACATAAGTATTTACTATATGTGGAATGAGTTTAAGATCCTAGAGATGATTTGAGGCATAACAAACCCATAGGATGATATATAGGCTGGAAACTCGTAATGTAGCTCCCATGAGGCTTATCGATGAAAAATTTCACGAGACTAGGAGTCACAGCAATAACTTGCTTTCTTGATTCATAGGTGTAAACAATGCCATGCACCATAGTATTAAAATCAATTGTAGGTGATTATTTAAATTGATTAATACTTTGGGGATGTTTTGTAAAGTAAAGGTTAAAGGTTCCATAAACTTAGGGGACATGAAGGATACTAACTACGAAATTATTTTTTTAAATTAACCCTTTTGTAAAAATAAGTAATGTTGATAGATCTTGGATCTATAGATAATTAACACCTGATAGTTTCATTAGTCTTGAGTTTGATGAGGGAGTTATAGCTTTTATTCATTATACATGTTCTGTACCTGCATATATGGATGGTGTTGGGACCCGATCCGGAAACCGGATCCCAACCGGACAACAAAGAACGAAAAATATAATCGAACGGAAACAGAAATTTCGAAACAGAAAACAAGGCAATCGAATATGAGAACTCGAATTACGAAGAACAAAACGGATCACAAAGCGAATGCCAATCGGAATCGCAAAACGAAAACGAATCGAGAAGCGAAGCAAACAGAACCGACGAAAATACGAACGAAAATTTCGAAACGGAAAACAAGGCAATCGACAAAGCGAATCGAATATGAGAATTGAAACGGAAGGAAATGAAAGCGGAAGCAATAACTAATCGAACCGAACGAACAGATTTCGAAGCGAAATGATATACAGAAGTACCGAAG
>JANTNU010000003.1:23428747-23440631 GCA_024752395.1 Erythroxylum havanense
TCTATTGATCTATTTTTATTGAAGTGATTACAAACTTCCGTTTTTAATTGACCTCGACTTCTGTCTTTATTTGGTATGGGATTAGAAGTTTCCACGATTTTCATTGGTATTGAGTTACGACTTTCCACTAAAAGAATGGGCTCATCTTGTTGAAACAAATCAATATATAACTATATAGGATATTCGTAATCATAATTGATAATTCTTAAACATAAGGAGAGAATAAATCATAATCATAGGTTAAAAGTTATTAGTGGCTTACACAGTCACTTGTACACTTGTGTATGTGACCGTGTAAGTCACTGAGATCATGTCATATAACAGATGGGCTTGTATGTGTTTTATCGAACTTACACGATCACATATATAAGCATGTATCTGATTGTATGGCATACTTACACAGCCACATCAAAACAGCATGCACATTTAACATGAAATTTATGAACAAAAGCGGGTATGGTTCATTACCTTTTTAAGCCTCGTTAGGACTACACTTTTCCTCGATAACGCATTACAAAAGCCACATTGCTTTAAGGCTTAGATTTGGCAGACCTATTCTCCCATAAACTTGCTTAAAATTGGCAAGTAATGGGGATACTATATTACTAGTCTATATACACAGTAGAATAAACTGGCTGAAAAAATAGAAGGGACTACAGATGTGGGAAAAAAGAATATGATGAGTCATACAGGCAAAACTGCTTTCGACCCTTCCTGCTTTTGGGCCTTTGAATCAGAAGAATCATCATCACTGATGCCACAAAATTCACAAGTGTCGGAGCATTTCTTCGAACACCAACTATCCGGCACGCTTAAGAAGTGGGTAGCCATAAACTTTCTGAACCTTTTTTTGTACTCTATTGGAGAAATGACAGTGGGCAAAGTATTCCTGGGGACAACAAGAGAAGACTTAACCCATGTTTCCAGTTGTTTGTCCCAGGTATACTGCCGAAGATAATCAATAATTCCACATACAAGCTCTCTTCGTTGCACATCTACCCCAACAAGCAAGGAGTAATCCATCACATTGATTGACTACAGAGAAACCAACAAATGAGTCAGTTCAAACGCTTGCTTGATTTGGCAACTTCAAAATTAACACGAGAAGCATTTTCTTAAACTGCAAGCAAAATCAAAATTCTAAACTTCAAGCCAAAGAGAAGTAAAAATTAAGGCCACACTAACGCCAAAATGCAATATGGAGAGAGTTAAAAGTTCCACAGTAATTGGAACAGTTTAGTCTTTCGCTAGAACGAATTGAGGAGAAACTCACATTAAGGAAAGTTGTATCGTTCCAAACAGCACGTTCCAAGAACCGCTTTGATTGATTACTAACATAGAGTGGAGAAGAATTCATGTCATTGACAAAGTTCTGATCAAGAAGAACATCACCAGAATCACCAGCTGAATTATATCGTGCGTGTAGAGCACCCTTGAGATCATATTGCCGAGTAATGTTTCTTCCAAATGTCAGATTCTCCATAACCATCAAATCATGCTTGATTTCTTTCCCACTTTTTGTCTGTCGAATGATTACCTACAGAATTATAGCATGATACATTTAGAATTGATCACAGGGTCATTAGATCAGTAAATTTGCATAACCAAAATATCATACCTGATAAATTCCAAGAACTTTGGCAAGACAAGTTTGGTTTCCCGACTCAAATGATTCATTCATGTACTTGAAGTAATGTGGAGCAAACTTCACAAAAGATTCAAACTCTGTCTTCTTAATTTCCTTTATAATGAACCTTTCATCCACTGTCTTGGAAAAAAAGGATTTGCTCTTTCCACCTTTAGCTTCCCAATTCTTACAGCGACTAAGAGAATCTATATAATCAAACTCAGATGGGCAGCATCGATTTCGCAAGTCCCAGAACTTTTTGGCATAAAGACAAATTACCGAGTATTTACTCTTTCCAAGTGATCTTGTAACCCCAAGACAGACCTCAGGGCTGAGATTTTCTGGTGAAAGCAGAGATTCCAATAGATTTAACCCATCAAAGCTGGACAAGTGTGACTCTTCTGAAGATATGCTTACAGTAGAGTGGACTGGGTCTGAATCAGAAGAACCAGTGGAAGACCATTGTGGCGAAATAACAGTAGGGACTCGAGTCAAAATATGTGCACCCTCAACTGACTTTGCTGGCATGCCACCTCTCCTACTATCCTCATTGGAAGTTTCTGTCAAAATTGGAAGATCATTTAAAAATGCTAACGCACATGCAATTATACTGGAGAGCTCGCCATCATAATCCCTAACAATATAATCATCGCCTAATGGGATGTGTAGCCTAGAGCCTTCCTCACTAATCAATTGATAGGCATCAGATATATAGCTACTGGTCGACTGAAATTTGGGATTGAAACCTCTCTGAAGATCCTTCATATACAACTGTCGAATTTCTGAAAATGGCATCCAGAACCATCCATCTGTGTTTTCTAAGCACGACACTGAAGATAGTGGAGATGCACTTTTAGATCCCTCCAAATCAACGATAGAATCACAATTGTTGCTGTCTGTAGAGATTGGAATTGATCTCTCAACTTGTGCAGAACCAGAATGATCAATGTTGTCTGCTAGATACATACTATCACCAATGTGATGATGAACAGAGCCGTCAGGATCCACAGAAGATAAAGCACAAGGAATATGTTGCATCAAAGACTCTTTGAGAGAAGCATCAACCATAATTCCTTTCTTTGACAATTCATTTACATCAGAATATGCATGTATAGCACCTTTTAAGTCATCAATACTATGAGAAGCTACACCAATTCTGTACGTCGTTTCGTTCCCCCCATTTCTTCCATCACCAGCGCCGTTCAACTTTGACTTAAACTGGTCTTTCACAGTGGAAATAGTTCCAACAACAGAAGGATCACGTGACATAAGTGAACCTAGCCGCTGTTCCCAGACGAATGATTCAAGAAGCAGCTCCCACAATAACCAATTAAGTCTAAGAAACTTATATTCAGCTTCGTCTGTGTTCCCATTCTTCGCAACAATTTTGTGAATGCTTACCTGGTTTTCCAAGCCAAAGAAAGACAAAATGAGAAGAAGTACTTGTTGCATCTGGTGTGGAACACACAGGTAGAAGACAATAAAATATAGATACCAAGAATGGGTGAAACAAAACATTGCATGACATACATCAATGTATGAGCAGGAAAGTAAGTTCCTCATATGACAGAGGTCAAAAACAAAAAACAAAAACCCCAATCCAACAAAATAAAGAAAATCCCACTTTCCCTAAAATTCTTTTATCTCCTTATCAGCTTAATCAATATTTTTCTGGATTACTAATGCAAGAAATCATGGACAAGATAAGTACTAGATTCCAGAGTGCATAAACTTTCATATCTCTGTTCATTCAGTCCACCTTAATTGCCTTCTTCATATGTACTGATATGCAGTCAACACGCTAAGGAAATATAGATGACTAACAAAGAAAACAAACCTCAAACTCTGAGTGTTCCTGATTTAACATTTCCTCAATATCAGCAAATTTTTTCATTGAACCTCGAAGGTTCAGAATTGAGCCAGAAAATTGAGATCTTAAATTCTTAAGGGCATCTGCAATCCCCTGGAAAATTGAAGAACCTTTCTTGTGCACCTTGAAGAAAATAAATGTAACCATTAATCTCAAGTACCCCAAAAAATATAAAGCAGAGGAAAAAATCAACCACAGCCTAAAGAAAAATTCCATCTTCACTGAATACGTGAAAAAAAATGTGTAAGATCAAAGAGACATACAGCATCATAATCTTCCATGAGAGTTTTGTGTCTAATAGAATGGTCGAACTCAAGCTTCCCAGGTGGCATAGACACAGAATATGTGGTAACTGGAGAGTATCTGAACATTGCTACCATTGGGCCCAATCTGAAAACAATTAAAATATTTGCCATTAGGACCAGAGGGTACAAGTAACTCCACAAACAGGTATAACAAACATAAAAATAGAAGAGATGCAGGGAAGAATTAATCCTATCCTCAAAAGAATAGCATTCTACCCAATTCTCAAGAAAGAACCAATCCTCTCCTCAAGTTGACAATTATACTATAATCACTGACCCATTTTTGCCAGTGAAATCCTCTTCCAAGACATTAAAGACCCGGTCTTGAGTATAGTGAGTATTTTACTTTTTCCAACTTTTCTATCTTGTTGAATTTATCTTTGGTTGCAATCTCATATAAGATTAGGAATTTAACTTGTAGAAATTAACCATAGCCTTGTTCCATACCCAAAATAGTAGATAAAGTCTCTCGCCAGTAAATGCCCACAACTTGAGAGTCTATCAAATGAAGGGCGATGAGAAAAACTCAGTTCCAAGAACTTTCCAAAAGACAAACAGCATGCAGCAGTGGAAATGAGAACTCTCTTTGTAGATTTTGGGGCTCCATTCTCATGTTTACATTTACTACAGCAACTCCACATCCAAAGCTTTCCTTCTGCTTCTCCAGGCAAAGACTTCTGGAGACGTTTAACCCGTATTGTCAGCTGCTTATTATGATGTGCATAATAGTAAAAGTGAGCTTCTGGAAGTTCACCACAAGTACTGCACTGACCTCTCTGCAAAACATAGCAGTTTTTATCAGTCAACCTTCCAAGATATGCAAGTTAACGATTTAAAGAAGAAAGCAAAATTAAAGAACTGATCACATCCTTCTATTTCATGGAAATGAAGGCGATTATGTTAAGTAACTACAAGCATACATCACACGCCACAATAATTAATTAATCTTCAACTGTCCAATCAAGGATACATGAAAATTTAACACCATATATGGGTGCAAATAATATGCAAGTCCAGTATCACATATTAAGAAGCGATTTAAAGTAAAAGGTCCCATAATAAGAGGAGATCAAGCAACCTGATTAAGCAAATTATCTTGAAGAAACTTTCCCAGATTAACATCAAAATTCCGATAGAACATGATGTGAGAGAAGTGACTTTGCTCACATATAGTCCCTCGGAAGGCATTCCTCCTAGACATTAAGACCAAAATACTCTGAGAATCAAAAACTGCACTGGCATCATCTTTTTCTATAATTTGGACTTCTTTATTGTCAATATCCATTCCAAGGTCCAAAGGGCCTTGAAAGCAAGATGTTGGAGACTGTTGTTGTCCATCATTAAGTGATTTCCCTTGCTCAAAACTGCATTTGGCTTCAAAGTTGCGAGAGTCAGAATCTTCTGTCTTTGAAACTGTAACATGTTCTTTGGTTTGGGGATCAGTAGCCCTTTTACTGAAGCCAAAGTAATTAGACAGGGACTGATATGGGGCTGATGTAAGGGGAAAATTCTCTCCTATAACTTTCTTCAGAGAGGCTGAAAGGGAAGAAAATCCGGAAAAGACGGCGGGATTGTAAGTCATATAAGATAATGCTGCATTATCTTCCAAACCCATGTTAAAATTAACAGAACCATCTTCGTCCTTGCCACTATTAATAGGAATGTCAATGGCAGAAGGTTCAGTTTTAGGAAGAGACTCTCCAACAACAGGAATATTAGAATTGGTTACTAAAGCAGATGATTCTTTATCTCTCCGAAACATGTCAAGCGATCCAGCTAAAAGAATGGTAGAAAACATTGCTTTCTGATGGACAAGGTATGAAGTTTCAAGAATTAAGTGATAAGCCACAATAACTGCAATCCGAACCACAGATTTAATCCTCTTCAATTCCTCACTGTGGCTTCCTTTCAACAAAATCTGCAAGACAACAATGTAGATCCAATTAAGGAGATGCAGAGAGAGGGGTTGAGTCGGGGGAGAGGGGACAAATAACTTCTTTCATAAAGACCATGCGCATCTGAAAATGTTTATCCACTATCTTCCAATATGCATCTACATTCATGATCCACTAGATAAAAACCAGCCAAAACCTTTAAAAAAGAAGAGGGCGTGATGTAGGACAAACAGATATATCAACCAGCCACAACTCAAATAACTGAAAATCTGCACTGTTGGACATTTTGTTAAATTGCTGGAATTCAAATTTCATGTCTGAGATTTCAGTAAAGGTTGCTGAAATTTCAGGTTTGAGTTGTTGGAAATTCAGAGTCAGACTGTTGGGGCTTTTGATAAAGAAAACAAAACGATGGGTGGTTCTAAGAATCACTTCTAGGATTAAGTAAATAATAACCACTCCTCCTAGGATCTTAGAATCACTCATAAAAGAAAGCATCTAACCTAGTTTGAGAATTCAAAATTCCCAGACAAATCGGCCTTGTTTCGTTGAAGAGCTTATTGCATATATATTAAAAATAAATAAAATTTGGAACCCAAATCCTAGTAGTAAAAGGATTCCTTCAAATCCTAGTAGTAAAAGGATTCCAAGTAAGATCTCCAAAATATAATCAAATCCTACTCTATAAGCATTCTTTATTATTAAATCTTAAGACCCAAGCAAACTAGGATAATATCACTATTCATGTGAACAGTAATGTAAATAGTGTCACACCACTCTCTCTCCTCATCCCACCCAAAACTTAAAGCTTGTGGTCAAGTGATTTGCCCAAAAGAGGCAAAGAAGGAGGTGTGTACTCACTGTACAACCCAGACGTGTAGGACAGCCCTCAATGAACATCAAAGTTTTACTAGGCTTCTTTCCACCTTCACCTAGCGCAGCATGTTCTTCAACAAATTTTTCAATATAGAAGGAATCGCATTGCTTCAACTTTTGAATCGACAATCCATCAGATGTTAAAATTGGTGATCCTGTGCAGCGAGCAACTCTTTCTAGCCGATGCAGCTTCATATCGTACACCAATGTCATTCCTTTTGCAAGAATAGACTCTTGTACATCGCGCGAGACAGACTTCTCTACCAACACCACATTTGGATGGCACGTGTCTATCATCTCAACAATAGTCTTCAAATTATTCTTTTCCTGTAAGGGGAGCTATGATCAGAATCTTGAAATTTCCTGACAAGATTAAACAGATGGAAGGGAGCGAGAATAAACTACCTGATCCATCTTGTTCAGAGAAGAAAACACGCTTGAAGACTGACCAAGAAAACCTCGAATAAGCAACAATCTAGGATTCTTGTACTTAGTGGGCATGTGCTTATGAGCAGCACGTTTTTTGAAGACCAAACCTTTCACCAATTGACTGCAAAAATGGAGCACCCAAAAAAGTAAATCTGTATTCAACAGGAAAACAATATAAATAAAAGTGTAAACAAAATCACTTGAAGATGACTTATTTAGGTGTTCCATGTTGAGCTAGTTTAATACAAAAAGAAATCTATAAGCTAAAGATTTAAGAATGGTATGTGCTTGTTTGATGTGAAACTAAAATTGCGACTGCTGGGTGAGAAAACAATTGAAAATACAATATATTCCAACAGCTAGAAACATAATAAGTTGCATAGATGCTCATCCATGAGCACACGCACATACAGAAAATGTAATACATAAGGAACGAAGTATGGAGCTTTCTTTAATCATTGATGGTAAGATGCCATTCTCTTAGAAATACCTAAAAGGAAGTTATTAAATGCAGATGACAGACCAAAACAGAGATAAGTATATCCCCTGATAAGAAACTAACCTCTCGTTGCGAGAACCAGTCGCAATGCACTTCACTTTCACATAACCATCAGGATCCATTGCCTTCCCGTTAATTGCATCAGGCTTCAAAAATGAAGCAGCTTGCCAAGATAAAGAGGTCACTATATCCGCCCAATTTTCACCATCATTCAACAAAGAGGCTACACCTTCAGTTTTAAGAAGTTGATTAACAATGGCCTTGAATTTACCATTTGCCACCTCTTGCATTGCTTTTTCTTTTTTTACTCTAAACCGGTTACTCCCACTTCCTTCATCTCCATAGCAACTTAAAGAACCTGGCTTGCCCCATTTGATGCCATCACCATAATCGTCATCATCATCATTACAGCCAAAACTACCCTCCAAGTCATCAATGGGGTCTTCTGGTTCGGGGGGGTACCATAGCCAATCTTCATTTTCATTACCAACAGAACAAGAAATTTCATTTAGTTCATTTAATCCAACAGTATTTTCAGAGCAGTGATTATCAGTTTCCTCATTGTTGGCAGTTTGAGATATTTCTACATCCCTCACAGTATCAGCATAACTTCCAATATTTATGTCCCCTAAGTTGTTTCCGGGCATTTTAACTACATCACTTAAAAGAATATCTGAGCTTGATTGGCGGAAGTGCCCATTCAACCCATGGTTTGGTTTATAATGGGCACACTCCAGTTTACATTCCTCTGAATTACTCCTGGAAAAATATATAAGAATACATTTTTAATACAATAAGCAATTTCATATCAAGAGGAACATCTACCATAGTAATAATCCAAGGTACAATAAATACCGTTTGTATGAGTTGACAACAACTGACAGATCACCTGAAAGTGCAAATAATACATGAAATCATAAGAAAACCTACACATTATAAGCTGCTTTTCCAGTTATTAGGAAAAGTCACACATATAAAAAAAACACAAAGCACAAACTCACTGCAGCTTGATTCAGATCGATCACTGCTTGATAACGAAGTTGTTGGACTGATCATTGGTGATGCAGAAAGACTAAAATCACCTTGTTTTTTAGATTCTTGTTTGTTCCTCTCCTGACAAATTTTACAAGACCAAATAGGTCCTTGGTCATTTAATCTCGATGAACTTTCATTCTCCTCCTCCTTTGATTCATCTTTGTACTTTAGAGGCTCTGCGCCACGGTGGTGACACATGCTACACATCAAGGGCAAAGATAGTACTTATGCCAGCTTAGGTAAACAACCTAAATCACCTGTCTAGTTTAAGCAAAATGGATCAAAAATCCTCATTAGCACATAACTAATTTTCGTCAAAAAAGAAACAAAAAAGAAAACTGATGCTTATTCAGACTTAGATCATGTACAAATACTTGCACATGCATCTGCTTTGATTTAAAAACTAACTCAAACTCATACTTCTACAACAAATTAAACTTAAAGGGAAAAATAGTACAAGAAACAAATTGTACAACTTTTCCCCTGTTTGTGAAGTCTAGTGATGATTCATAGAAAGCAAATAGCAATTACTTCCCTCTAGCTAAATCCCACCGAAAGAGGAATTACGATCATAGATCACTGAATTGAACTTGAATTTTTTAATACTGAGATACAACAGATCTAAATAAAAACGTAGGAAGTGTGAGGAAAAGTTAAAAGCCAGGATAAGGGCATCGTTTTCTCCGGGAAAACAAAGAAACTCCCCAGGTACTTGAAAAAGAAAAGAGAACAATTGATCTCATAGACAGAGGGGATCCCATTAACAACTAGGGTAAAAATAAAACGAAAAGCTACAGAGATCAACACAAAATATATTTTAGAAGAAGAGAAAAAAGGGCAAGTTTCATAATCGGTTCTCACTAACTCCAAAACTGAAGTTAGAGCAATCAAGATCAATACCTATTGATTCAGGTAGCAATCAAAGCAAACTAAACTAAGCAAAACAAAAATAATAACGCAACAAGAAAAAAAAAAAAGAAGATAATACCCCAATCTTGAATCTGTCAATTCTAGTTAAACAAACACAATGGAAAAGGGAAAGCCATGAAGAAACATATGTAAATTTTATAGACGAGTTGCATCAGCTCTTCGAAACAAAATCCCACAGCCCAAGAAAATGGCAAGTAATCATATTACACCCAGAAAGAAGTTTCCATCTTTGTATAGCTTAAACAAAGGACAAAACACTGCAATAAGAATCAAACATAACTAAAGAATGGCTGTGACTTACTGTGAAAGCAATCCAAAGAACAAGAAAAGGATTAGGGGTTATTCGAATCATACGTTGGAATTCAAATATAGCAAAAAAAAGGAAGACATTAAAGTATCTTTCTTGGGATTGAAATTTGCCGAGAACAGAGAAAGGAAAGAAGCAAGTTGGAGTGCTTTTGTCCCTGAATTTATGGAGAGAGTTAAAAAGAGTCAGCAGACAGAAGAAGAAAGAAGAAGAAGTGAAGATGAGGGCGTTGAAATTTAAAACAAAAGCAAGAAAGATATTTAAGTAGGGTCCACTCTATTTAGTATACATTGTTAAATGGTAATAATTACATAAAATTAAATTCTAGCGCACCGGTCCATCGATCAGATTTTTTTTTTATTTTCTATATTTTTAAGCATAATTTAAGGAGTTGATTAAAATTAGACTGGCAAACATTTTTTGTTTTCTAATCCTTCATTTACGCAAATAATACTCTTTTATTTATTCAGTTTCTATTTATTTTGTTGGGATTTTAATTTTACCATTGTGAGTAAACAGGTGACTGCAGCGTCAAGCATTTATAAGTGCGCGCACGACACATATCAATTAATACCGCGAATTGCTTTCTCTTTTTTTATATATATTTTATCTTTAATGAGTGTTGAATAATACTAGAAAAGTCGTTAACCTTAAATGCTCGCACGACACACATCAATTAATACCGCGAATTGCTTTCTCTTTTTTTTAAAATATATTTTATCTTTAATGAATGTTGAATAATATTAGAAACGTCGTTAACCTATGATTGCAAAAGCATGTAATAGAAAATTAAACCACACAAAAAGTATGGTAATCATGCAGGGAAGGATCCAGAAATTATTTTAAGTGGGAGCCAAATATTTGAAGTACTTTTATATTACTGAAAAAGATATAAATATTTGTATGTTTGATAAACAAAAAATTACATCATTGTCTTGAGCTTCTTACATATAACTTATTATAATCGTTCTCTACGAGTCCTCATATTTTGATATCGTTATAAAATTTTCTCATTGTCAATACTATTGAAGATATCTTTCTCAATATATGTGATCAAACAATCATTCATCCAAGAATCTTCTATTCGATTGCGCAATCGATTTTTCACTATATTCATTGCAGAAAATGCTCTTTCTATCGATGCAGTAGCAATAGACAATATCAAAGCTAATCTCACAAGTAAAAACATCAAAGGATATACAATATCTTTTTTTGTTTTAACTGGCTTCTTGGCAAGATCACTGATCTCATTTAATATTGAAAATTGATCATCAGATTGCATATCAAGAATATAATTATCAAGTTGATCACTATAAGTAATAAACTCCACTTTAGAGAAATCAGATGGATAAAATTCAGCAAGCTGAATCAATTTTTACTTATCAAAAGCATAAAAAGAGTCATTTGAATTCAAGCATATCACACAAATGAGCAATTTGATATTTACCTCATTAAAGCGATTGTTAAGCTCTTGAAATTGCATATCATTCACAGTGTAAAATAATTTCACTTGATAATGATGAAAATTCGTCATTTTTTGTGGATTTTCCTTTGACCTTTCCCGACGTACAAAATTTTCATCCATATTTGGAATGACAATATCATAGTTCCCACAAAATGAAGATGTTTCATCAAATAATGACTGTCACTCATCTTCCCTCATCATTTGTAGTCGTTGTTTAGAAACTTTAATAAAAAAATTGCATTGATAATGTATTGATCCTTCATTTACAACGCTTGAGATAATTCATTTGTGATGTCCAAGATTTTTTTTCATCAAATGCAAGCTAAATACAAATTCATAAGATTGTATAGAATCAAGCAAAGCATATGCTTCACCTTTTTGCTCTGAAGTTGTGCCTTCTTCCATAATGATCTCTAGAATATCAACTATGAAGTCAAACATCACGATTAAGCTTGATAATGATCCATAATGTGTGCCCCAACGTGTGTCACCTGGTCTTTGAAGAGAAGTTTCTTGATGTAAACCTTTACCACTTGAAAGTTCACCATTTTTTAACCCTTCAACAATCTTACTAAATTGCTTCTCACGAAGAAGATCTTTTCTTTTACAAGAACCTCCAACTATATTTGATAAGCTTGAGACTGTG
>JANTNU010000003.1:23528636-23538880 GCA_024752395.1 Erythroxylum havanense
CCAATCCTATTATGCATGAACAGTCCTATGCACTCCAAATCTATTCCATCCTATGTCAAATTTACTATTTTACCCTTTCAATTGAGGGTGGGGTGTTACATCACCCACCTTAAAATCCTTAGCTTTGGACTTGTTCAAATTGCCTTTCCTCAAACTTCTCTTGCCTTCTTTGAATTTCTTCACAATTGCAAAAACTCAAAGAATAAGAGATCTTAAAAATTAGAGAACCTAAGGAAACAAAACATGAAATTTATCCTAGATTATTCATACCCATACTTTTCCTAAGCTATTGAACCAAAACTCCTTTAAAATTTCCAAAAGATTTACTACACATTTACCTTGGATATTCACCCACAAATTTTGTTCTTTGGCTCAAATGGAAGATCAAGTCTTCCTCTTTCTTTTTTCTTCTTAGAAAACCCTTAAAATCCCTCTTCTAAAGCAAAGAAAAATAAAACCCTAGCTCTTCTTCTTCTTCTTCTCTTCTTTCCCTCTCAACCGAAACTCAGTCTCTTTTACTTGAGAAATTCCTTTCCTTCTTGCCTTTCCCTCTTCTCATTCACGTTTCTCCTCCTTATACCAAATCAAGACTACCCTTTATTTACAAGTTTGCCATTAATGAGTGAGCAATGACCTCTTTGCCCCTCCTTCAAAGCCTTATATCTTTTTAACCTTAAGTGATCTTCCCATTTTGCCCTCATACATTTTTATTCCTTCAATTTACCTAACACCATACCATACTCCAACTTAATCTTAATTTCTCCATTTAAAACTTCTAATTCCATCAATCTAAGCAATAAAATCTTCCAACCATGCATACTAATTTAACTCCAACCTAAAGCAAGAAATCAAGCAAAACCTCAAAAATAAATTTGAAAACATGCTTATTTAATAAGAAAAAATTTGGGGGCTAACACATATATTACCATTTTATATAGCCCTCCCTTGCTTCTTTTGATTGTCTTTATGATTTCTCTTCTCATCACCTTTAAGTAAGTCAAAATTAATTTACTGATTATATTTCTCAACTTTGCATTAAAATATATAATTTTATTTGACAGTAAATCACTTTTGCATCTTCTATCAAAGGTATGTCTATACCATCTTTTCTCAGGAATATATGTCAACTTAATCATGTATCTTCTTATTTATGTTCTCTAATTTACTCATTTTACTCTCATATCTTTGCCGAATACAATTAGAAGCTATAGTCCACATCTAATCTTTATAACCATCAAACACTATAATACTTTCTTCATAAATTGGCTGACATACCTAAAATAATAATGGAAATAGAAGTTTACGTACTTATGCTAAAAATTTTCTTAGACACCCTTCCTCAAATGATTTAAGAAAAATTCATCATCGAATCTGGGTGCTTCCTCAAATGATTTAAGAAAAAATCATCATCAAATTTGGGTATATTTCTTATGACAATATCATTTTGAATTTTATTTTGTTACTTTATCTTTGTCACTCATGAACATCTAAGAAGGATGGCTGCCAATGTCATAGACAGGACATCCTTAAAATATTTCCTACTTTCTTTGTTCTTAAATTTAATAGTTGTAAAAGCTAATGAAAAAATGTAATCATTTGGACCATTCAAATGACTTTCAATAGTTGCTCATCATAGCTTGCTTTTAAATGATAACCATCAGTGAATACAATTAGCATATAAGATTGAAAAGCCCATATTTTGCTTATTCATGATAATTGTAGTGTGAATTAAATATACCTTTAAGAGATCTGATGAACAATGAATTACCCATATTGCTTTCTATTATAGTACCCTCTTAATATCTTATACTGCACTATTTTATCTCCAAGTAGTAAATGTAAGGTATGCCTCTTAGCTCTATGATAATGTGGCAAAAACAATTACTTTTAACCCTAAAATATGTCAACAAAAAATATCCCTAAAGTGTGCTACACATTTATTAATAGCTACTAATATTCAATTATCTTATTATCAAATGTTCTACCATAAGAATGGGTGTTATAAAATATCTTAATATGAAATGCATGCCCATTTTATATAAAGGTTACATATATTCTCCACCTATATTTTATTTTGCACTTAGCAGTAATTCTTGGCCTTTCATTTTTTATATAAACATAATTTTATCCAAACTGGATACTTATGTTCTTTAAGGCCTTTCTAAAAGTGTTGATAGAATTAAAAATTATTCCCTACTTTAAATCAATTTTGCCATCATCTAAACTAAAAGAGCTAAAGTGAGGATATTTTGGTTTCTTCGTCTCATCATTTAAACTTCCTTCTAGGCTACTAATTTATTTGTCATCAACTTTAACCTCATTATCCCCTAAGTCAATATTTTGAGAACTAATGCATCACTCTCTCATGTTAAGTACTATTTTTCTATACTACATTCAAATAAATCATATGTAATTTCTTCACTTGAATACCCAAAATCACTAAAATGTGTTGACCAAATACCATTAAATTTTAGTTCATATGATTCATTTAGGACTTTATGGTCTACTTTATTAGATGTTCTAATTAGTGCCTCCAAGGTTGGATATTGGTGCCTTAATGAGTTCCTTAGTGGTTACTTTAGTGGTTGCTATATTAGCTTTCCAATGCCTATTTGAGTACATAATAGGCCATCATCATCCTCAATTACCTTAATAGGAATATCTACTTAAAGTTGTTAAGTGTGCATAATTTAGGTTATTTCTCTCCATCTAAGTAGACGTCAACTATCTTTTATTTTCTTTCTTCAATTTGTATCTACTTTTTAACATTATTATCATTATGTAGTAGCCTTAATCCATCTTCAACATATGGCAACGTATAACTAAAATTTCAGGCTTATCTATATCCTAACTTCTTAACATTGAAGATGAAATTAACTAAGATAATGTTATCTACCTTATAACTAAAACAATATGTTTCCCTACCTGTATTACTAGTTTGAATTTGAAACATCCACCTTAAAGACACCCAATCCCAATTTTAAGTCCATAAGTAACAATCGTTTCTTGAATGGATCTATAGGAAAAAAGAAAACATAAAGAAAAGAAAATAAATGAGATAATCAGATGTTGTAGTGAGAAAAATGTGGAGATAACAATATATAGTGATAACATGATATCATAAATTGGTTTGATATTCCATTTTTAATCTCATGTTTATCATAATTAATCATAAGTGAAAGTATGATTATGTAAACATATAATTAGGTAGATGATAAATCATAAAAGTTGCTGAGTTTTTTTCCAATAGATACACTAGTAAAATGTTTATGATTAAATGCTTTATTTCAAAAGCCAAATTTGATTTATGTTAATACATCATAGTCATTTGTATAATAGTCACACGATGCATATTATTGGTTTACTCATATTTTCCTACCAAGAAGTTAATCAAAATATCTTTTACAAATTCTTAAAGCAATCCGTGCAAGGGCTTTCATATCCTATATAGCAAAATACGCAATCCTAATACCAAATAAAATTCACTGTAAGTAAGTTAGTGATATATAAATTGGTTTATATATTATAGACCTATAATAAGAAACACAAGAAATATAACCTAGTAGGATTCTCATATCAATGAGCATAAAACATATGCTAAATATGATTCATGAAGATAACATTTACCTCTTCAATGACCTAATGGTTAAATGGATTTTCTATAGAGAAAATCTACTCTAGTATATACCTAAAAAATGATTCTAGATTGTTGTCATGGTGAAGAGAATTCTAGCTTACATAAACCAACAAAAACTTGAAAGTTCTCCAAAATAAATATCAACAATCACCAACTAATATTACCAAATTTTCAAACCTCAATTACCATAAAGAACTAAGAGAAAGCAAGGCCATTTTTAAAACCAATACCAAAGTTGAATGTTATATAAAAAAATTGAAACCCTCAAATTCCAAAATTGGAATCCAAATTAAAATCCCTAAACTCAAACCCTGATCCAATTAAAACACCAAATTACAAACCCAATTTAAAACCTTTACTAAAAACACATATTTTGTACACACTAATTGGAATTTTAAACAAATCCAGACTTACAATTAGACTTGCATTATATTTGAAATCCTAGAATCATGATTGTCAACTTATCCCAGATGCAAAAGAATGATTGTAATCTTCCTTTATCTTTAGTAGTTTTGATTTTTCAATAATGATCACATGTCACATCTTCAACCTCCTCCTTTGGCTTTGATTATGGTTCCAACCATAAAAACTTTGTATAGTGTCATATGGATTAAATACTAATGTTGCATAAAAAATAAAGTCATATATTACCCAGCATAATTATGCCACACGTTGCGCCATGCAAAAGGATATGACATCGTTATTATGTTCTTTATTTGGTTTTTTAACAACGACATATGACAAAAGGTTAGGTGTTATAAAACTTTAGTTATAAGAGATCAATGATAAATTTTAAGCGTCAAGGACTGAATTGAAAAAGGTCTAAACATTTAACCTAAAGGAGAGTTTAGTTTAGTTATAAAGAGGGGCACAAATCTTTGAATGATAGTTCAAGATTTTTCAAAAACATTATTAAGAGTTACTGAAAATAAAAAATGCCTATTAGTCAATTAATATAATATCAAATACTAAAGTAATTGAAAAGTTTTTTTTAAAGCACTTAAACAATAATTAAGAAGGTCAGTCACACTTGTTTTAAAAATTATTTTAGACTTGATGGAATACATTTAAAGTCCCTTATTTTTTGATACATCTATAGTACATTTCGGTATAAAAATTACTCAGAATTAGTGTTTGTTTAGTTTTTTTAGTTTTAATGATCTCAATCAACTTTTTATGTTAAGGAAGTTATTTATACCATTACATATTACATAATAGACCATAATTGATTACGTGTTTCAAGTACAATTATATTGCCAAAACAAATCGTACTTCATTTATTTTGTTTAATCCCTAGCTAGTATATGAATCAAAATTAAATGCATATTTAAATGATATGTTCTTGGCAAATGGTTAAAGAATGCAATCCCATGATTGAACCCTTATGAGGGAACTATATATATATATAATATTAGAAAATACAAGGAAGAGAAGTAGGGTAGTAATATTTAAGTGTTAACAACATTTTTAATTTCATTAATAATCAAGGTATCAACAAAATCTTAAAACAAATAAATTGGATGCAAAAGGGCGACAAATAAATATGAGTTAATTACTAAAAAAGCCTAAATTTTCATCAAATTTTCAACTATAGCTCGAACTTTAAAAAATAGTAATAAAATGTTCAATGTTTCAATTTGTTTCAATTATAGCCCGATGTTAGTCTTATCGTTATCTTTGTTGATGTGATACAACCATATATTAATGAACCTTTATTAATTATACACGTGGGCAAAATTAACAAGTCTAAGTTTGATTATTGAAATGACGTAGTTTCAAACCCAAATCCTTAATTTCCTCTCACTCACTCCACTCTCACACCCTCGTTCACAATCTGTAACCTAAGTCCCTCACTTCATTCTCACTCTCACACCCTCGTTCTCATGTAGAAAATAGATTACTAGATTCATGAAAAATCAGAACCACCAGAAAATAAAGTATTTTAATCGACTTTACACACCTGAAAGTAAGGGAAAATCCATATTTGTTAAAATGATCTAGTAACTGTCAACAAGTTTCGATAACTGAAAAACAGAAGAAAACGCACAAATCTCGAAAGCAATAGAGAAAGAGAAGCTAAGAGAGAGAACATTTGAGAAAAGAAGAGCAATAGAGACAACTTAGTTGGTCTCTTTGTTTACCATTAGCACAGACTATAGTGTAACCATAATTCTTGATATGGCTTTTATGATTTTACAATTTGGTTTGAATGATATCACCCTGGTACATTTGAGTATGCAAGAGTTATGTCCAAGTTGCTTTTATGGTGGTTACCACTGAAACGTGTTTTGCGTTTTGCTTATTAGATTTCATACATGTTTTTGGTTTGACAGTAACTTACCCTTTATATTTTTCAAGAATTATCCACCATTCTATTTCACGTGAAATATTTAATGTTCTCCTAAGTTAAAGATTGCAAATGAGGGTGTGAGAGAGAGCGTGAGTAAGAAGAAATTAGGGATTTAAGTTTGGGAGAACGATTATCTGTGTAATTTTCTAAAAAATAAAAAACTGAGACGACGTCATTTCAATAATCAAACTTAGACATGCTAATTTTACTGCCATATCTAATTAGTCAGTGTTCATTGACACGTGACAATGTCATGTTAGCAAAGATAACGGTAAGACTAATGTTAAGCTAAAATTGAAACAAATTGCAAATTTAAGCATTGTATTGCTACATTTTAAAATTTGAGTTTTTTTAATAGTTAACCCAATAAACATTATTATATTTCTCTGATATATATTATGGATCAAACTAGATCCACTACAACCGCCGTTCATTCTTCATATTCATTAGAGTACAACTTTAACTTTTATGGTTCTGTTCTTTCTCTGAGAAATCAAGATTGACTTGTAAGATGTAAGAGGACGAGAAACAAGAAGGGTAGCCTTTTGTTGTTTTTCTTTAACAAAACAAAAAAGAGAAAGTAATCAAATGGAGAAAAAGAATGATTGAAAACAAATGGCTGAACACGTGCAACGATATGGGGTTGCACGTGCACTTGTCCATGTTTTTATCTACTGGATTCCATGTCAAGTCATAATATATATAGACTATACTACTGTATAGAGACAAAAGAAGAAAAGGTTGTGACCTTTTCTCAGGGACCCCCACTAATCCTTTGAGATTGAGATTGTGATTTAGCTTGGTTGCCTTTTACGTGACATTTGATACATGAATGGATACAGACTAAATAGTTGTGTTGGCGTCCCCACCACAAAGTCAACACCCCCCTCATTAGGCATTTATATATGTTGTGTTAGATATTATCTCTTCGTGCTATGCACCATGTGCCCTTGGAGTCCAATTGTACAAGTGTTTGTGTGCTAGGATGAGAAGATTATTAGATGCTATTATTATAATTGTTGTTGACACAGACATCAGAATATTGGATAACTCTTAAACATGAATTAGTTGATGTTGCAACAAAAGTGCGCAAGATTTGAGTTTTCATCGATTTCACTTGACATTCGAATTTTTTTATAACCATTGAGATCTCATCCTTTGCATCTTCACAACTTAAATACACTTAGAATGACTTCAGTTATTCACTTTCTTCTTTCATGTTCTCTTTTCTATTTTCTTTATGAAATCGAAAAGAGTTTAAAATTAACTAGGTGGCTGTTTATATGATTTGCTTTTTTTCAAAAAATAAGTTTAGTTTATATAAAATTAAAACCAGTTAATTGAAATTTATAATAAGAACTGAAAATTCATCAATTTATGTTTTGTTTTATTCTTATTATACTATTATATATTAATATTAGATCTTAATTTAATTTATCATTTTTATTATTAAATTAATTAACTTAATTCATTTTTAATATATTGAATTTATTTTTAAAAGTAATTAATTTAATTACTTAATATTATTAATTTAGTTGTCTATGTTAGAAATTAACAGATCAAACAACATAGCCACAAAGATTATGTTAAACACATGATCGTTTTTATATGCATAGAAAACGAAAAACATATACTTGGTTTATCGTAGTATTCCACCGGTTAAAGAACTGTCTATTTTCAATGTTCTATTTGCAGAGATCTTCTAAGTTTTCTGAAACACTTCGGAGAAGATAGAAAACCAACGTCCAAAGCAAACATGCAGAGAGTAAAAAAATTTCTTATCTCAATCGTTGCTTTCATATATATGTCTGTAAATAACTACGTTAGTAGTTATTCATGAAAGATGACTATTATACCCATCATGGGTGTAAATAAGTCATCATCTCTCACTCACACATGATGGGTATAATGCTCGTGTTCCCTTGCCAAATGACTTTCGTGCCATTTTACCAGCTAAACAATGCTTACATGTAGGTAGATCTACTTGACTTAGATTACCTAAAAGTCTTTCTTTAGCCAATCGACTTATTCGATTTTGAACAATATGGTGTAGTCTAGCATGCCATAAAGTTGCATCATTGTTGGAATTACTAGATGTAAATAATGAATAACTAATATTATTATTTTCCTTTAACACATCCAGTACAATAAAACCATCCAATAAAAAACCATGACCATAATTAATAGATCCAAGATACAAATCCATTCCACCTCTGTGAAAATTTACATTAAAACCAAGTATAACTAACTTCAATACAGATAAAAGATTCCTGCAAATCTGTGGAGCAAATAATACTTCATATAGGATAAGAGGTTGCCCTCCAAGCATGTCCAATTTACATGTGTCAATTTCTTGTACAACAACTTTGAAATTATCACCTACATAAAGCCATCAACTTCCATGTGGGATTTTACGAAATTCAACGAAGGCATCTCTGTCATTCGCTACATGGTTGGTTGCTCTTGAGTCTACAATCTATAAAGGACGTGATTCAGTTAGAAAAACAGAACAAGAAACATTCACAGAACAAATGTTTGTACTGTAAAGTTATACCTTCTTAGGTTCGGTACAATCTCGAGCAAAGTGGCCCTTATTACCACAATTATAACACTTCACATGTTTCATGTTCTTCTTTTGGAAGGGACGTTTTCCCTTTCCACGTCGGTTCCATTTTTCCTTCTTGGATTCCTGAGGAGTGTGGTTGAATTTCTTATTCTTCTTCCACTTATATCCACCATGATGCTTGTGTTTCTTGTTCTTTGCTCCATGTGAGCTATAATTAACTGCATATGCCTCAGAAGACATCTTTGAGGCTTCAAGATGCTTTTCCTCCAAGATAAGTTGCCTCGTAGCATCTTCCATTGTCTTGATGTTTTCATTATGAGTTAGGTGCATCTTCATATGCTCCTAACTCTGAGGCAATGAACGAATCACAGCTTGCACTTTTTGTTCATCAGACAGCTCATGACCAACATTACGTAACTCACTTACCATGTTGGATATTTTTCTCAAATGCTTTTTCATTGTATCATCTGGGCACTTCTTATAAGTATCAAACTTAATTGTAAGTGACCTCACTTTGGTTATTGAAGCACCTCTAAAACGAGCAACCAATGCTGACCAAATGTCCTTTGCAGTTTCCAATTTACGGAACTCACACATGATATCATTATCCATGCTACTCAGCAACGTGATATGAGCTAAAGGGTTTTTCTTTTTCCATAATTCATATGCATCACGGTCCCTTCTATGTTGGGCTATAGTGCCCTCCTCAGGAACATTCATGATTAAGTTTAATGGCTCAAGAGCCTCTTGCTCTTCCAGTATATATTGGATTTTCATACTCTAAATTTCATAATTGTCACCATTGAGTTTCTCACCTCTATTGAGTTCAGTAATTATATTCTTCGAAGCAGTAGTCATTATCGAAACACTAAGTTTTTATAATAAGAAAGAAATATATATGCACGTCAATGTCACATTAATCGTTCATAGAGCAAATAATTCGATCACAATTGCTTATGAAATCAAAAGTTCACAAATGTGTTCAATCATCATTCATACAACAATCGAATCCTAATTACTTTACTTTAGACGAATTCCTATATAAAATTCATGTAAACATATTACATAAATATTAAGACCTTGTTCTTATAAAAACAAACAACCTATTGTATTAAATGTGCTTCAACCTACGAACAATCTATAGTTAACGAACCCTACGCGGAAATGAATTCACGAGTTCGCGTGACACATTTCGCGAAGCTCGATTTACAATAGCTCTTACTATTTCCATTGGAAGACTTATAGGATATAAAGTCCTAATCAACTCCCTTGTATGCATCTTTTTAATAAATGTCATTACCAACAAATTATAAGTCTTCTTAGGCATATTATTCTAGAGCATTCGTAATAGTTCGCCTTGAGGTTGAGGTAATGTCGTAAGCAAAGTTATGTACTTTACTTCAACATCTGCGTAAGCTAGACAACCTCTAAAATATAACTCTTGCATCATGTTATTAACTGCAATAACATGTTGTGTTAGACCATCTCTAGGCATTAAATGCATGTTGACTAACTGTACATACATGTTGCCAATTCGTCTCTTTTGTGCTTCACATCGAATAAGCTTAGGTGTTTGCTTAATAATAGGTATTTTTCTGAAAAACAAATTTTCAAGAATCAGAAGAGTATACAAAATAACAAATTATTTTGTCTAACACATAGCGAACTTATGCTCATATATAGAAATAATT
>JANTNU010000003.1:23560516-23582022 GCA_024752395.1 Erythroxylum havanense
ATTTAATTATAACTAATACATAATATAAAATATTCAAAGTACCAAAAAAATATATAATATGACACAAAATTTCAAAATTATATTATGTATAAATCAATTATAAATTAAATAATCTATTATAATTGGGCCATAAACATTTATTAACTCCATATTACCCTTAATGGCCCAACACTTAAAAAAATTATCCCAGAAGCTGAAATTGGGCATGGAAGGCCGTCATCAGAAGCAGTAAGCAGTGTCTGGTGCGTGCACCTAAGTAGCAATGCATGTGTCAATTGTCTGCCACGCCAAGCAGCGTCTAGCGCGTGCAATCGTCTTCCTTCAACGATGGTTTCGTTTATGGTTTTTTAATATTATTTTTTTATTCTAACGATTCTTTCTTCCATGGATTCTTCTTGCTATTCTTTTTTAGAATCCTCTCTTAGGCTAGGTTAGCAATAAACACATCCATCATGTACATGTTCTGTGGTTAAACAACGAAAACAAACCCATGGATTTTTTCTCACTCTAAAACTTCCATAGATATTATGTATCGTTTAAGCATTAAGAATGGGTTTCTTCATTGCTTTACATCTGGAAATCACTTATTATATCTTTCATACCAACATCGAAGGTTTGTTGCCTTTCTATGTTGTTCTTTTATGCTGATTGAGCCCAAGTTTATTATGTAATTTGGTGACACTTTCATGGCCTTTACTATACTTTTTGACTCCTAATTCTCAATTTTGTGCTTAAATTAACGTTTGAGTGTGCACTTTTATTTTATGCAATTTGATAGTAAAAATTGTCACAATATGTATTAATTGCACTTCTTAATTTTTTTGAGAACAATTGATACTACAAATTGCTATTGTTGATTGTAGGAACCTCAAGGAGAAGGGAGTCAATGTGTTGAATTGAAGTCAACCGGAGACTAAAGCTTTTGGGAAAAGTTTGCTGCAGTGAAACACAAAGAATCCAGGTTGAGCTTTCGGGAAAAGTTCGCAGTGATGAAGATTAATTCTTTCGCCACAGCGAAGGATCCAGAACACACACAAAACCTTTCGAGAAAAGTACGCTGCGACGAACTTACCTGTCGCTGCGGTGAAAACATTGAAAACACGAACATATTTGAAAAAATCTCTTACTGTTTCGACTTGACCCACCGACCTAACATTTAAAAACCTACTAAATTAGGTTATGAAAAACACAATTCTTGGCAGAGAGCCGACACATCTCACAGAGACACTTCTCATCTCTCTCACCCTCGACCTTCATCCATCAATCTACTTCACCTTTCATCGTTGCTATCATCATTTGCTGCTGCTACCATGGGTGCTATCGGTGTGTTTACAGTTGTGAGTGCTCCCGGAGTGATGCTTGGCTAAGCACCATTTCGTCTTGAAATTGTAGTGATGGTTTGAGTTCAATGGGTTTTAAAAGGGGAGTAGTTCATTTATGTTTAACTACATTGTTATGAACTCTTGAGTTAGGATTTATGCTTTGTAATTGGATTTTCTTGATTATAGTTTAATCAAGTATTGAACAATATATTGTGTTATGGATTGGTTGATGTAGAATTTTGAGCTTTAATATATGAAGTTTCATATATGTCTTTTTGGTGATTGTGCTGATTCTCTTTTATCTGCCTAATTGTGTTTGATATTGAGATGATGCTTGATCCCAATTGACCTCTTGCATTAACTTACCCATTACACACACTAAGATGCATTCAACAAGGTTTTAAAAAATGAAGTTCATTGATTAAAACCTTGGACTTAAAGAGTTTTTTAAGGTTTATGATTTGAAAACTTAGTGATTTTCACTCCCAAAAGATTTGTTTTGAACTATGATAGCCAAATTTCGTTGTCAAGAGGATTTTTTTTCATATTTGATCATTGCTTGAGTTTTCACTTTTCATTTCCCAAAAATCCAAAAATACCTTTTTATATACTTTTCTTTCATTTAATTCAATTTACTTAGTTTTATCAAAAATCCAAAACCCCACTCTTAACTAATTTAGTTTGCATTCCTGACAATTAGGCTAGCTTAGATCATTTGCACTAGGTTCCGATTAAGTGAGACGACCCGAGGTTACACTCTATATTGCAATCCTTGGAATTAAATTTTTTTGATTTAGTTTTCAAGGGAGTAACCCAAAGACTAAAAACTGTCGATTATATGCATTGTTTTATCAAAAAGAAAAGTTCATATTTTATATGTTGAGAAAGCATGCAATGAATTTCAATTAATATCCGACAACAACAACAAAACTTACATTGTTATTTACGACAGTGCAACTTTTCATGGAGGAATTCATATAACATAAACAGAATTACAATCATAGCAATACACGGTAGAAAATACCGTAGATAACAAATCATGAAATGCCAGGCTTTGATACCAATTTTGCAACATTTAAGGATCGATTATATTCGGCATACCTGTATCCATAATTGTTTGTCGTTAGATGTTGTTTTGCTTGAACGTATTTTATTTCCTCTCGTCTTCTTCCTTTTGCGAATTCTTCAATGGTTCAGAATCCTTTATTCAATTAGTGTTTTTTAACTTATATAGTATCACCAACCGACATGTCCTTTAGTAAGTGGAAGAAAGAGAAAAAGGGTCCTGGACCCATTACTTAATGCCCAATAACCATTATCTTAGGTGCTTTTCATGGTACTCAAACTACAAGTTACATGGGACATAAAATAGTCTAACATTGCTAACTAGGATAAAAATAAAATGAAAGAGGATTTTGATGGATATGAATAATGAAATATAAAAGAAAAATCAATTAATAGAAAAGTCAAAAGAATAAAAACAAAGCAGTTTATCAAGTAGAGAAGTCAATCGTAAATCAATTCTTAGATAAGTATTCCTAGTATAAACCTTGATTTCATGATTCAATTACTTTAGAATGAATATACTATATGAACCAATAAAATTTTTTAGACATTAAAATTATACTCTCTCATGTTACAACCATTTACCCTATGGTTAATTAACTTGTATCTCTTCCAAGCTATTGTCTTTTTTAATGAATTAAAATCTATGAAATTCTATAGATTGTTTCACCCTAATACTATAAAGATCAAGTAGGTTTATGTCTAGCACCCTATTCAACCCCTGTCTACCTAAGTGATGGTCAACTCACAAGCAAACTCTTTCAAAACATTCACAAATAAATTTAGATCAAATTTAATTGCTAGCATAATTAACTTTAAATTAAGATTAATTAAAAATACCATACATAAATATATCCTAATTTGCAAATCAAAATAAATCAATTTATATAAGGATAAATACTAGGATTTTTCTTATATAAACATATATAATATTTAGCCACAAAAAATGTATAATTAATTAAAATAATAAACATATTCAAAGAAATCATAATAGAAATAGTTCTAGACCAAAATTATGGTTATTTTGACAATTTAATCCCTTGTTCTTAAATGAAAAAACAACTTTAGAATTGACTTCCTAAGGCTTGTGAACCTCTCGAAAGCTAACCCTAACCTTTTCAGAGAAAAAGACAATTAATATATGTAAAGTCTTTCAAAAATTTAGGTGTTTGTACTTTAAACATATTTTAACACTGTAGGACATGATTTGAACCACGTTCATGGCCCAAGATATTGATCTTTCTATATCCTCTTGAGGAAAGACAGAGTCTCCAGTATGTTCAAGTCATATACTATAGATATTCCTATTTTGCTTTAATGCTACATGGTCTCTACCTAGGCCATATTTTAGGGAATGTCTCTTCCTACCCTTGATCCATTACGAATACTTACTGGCACACGGATATGGATCAGACCATGCTTCTCCAAGAATTGTAATTTTTTGATGTGTTTAGTTGAGATAGTCTCCAATTCTTAATAAATCTTATCTTAAGTAAACTAAGGTAATTTGATATGAAAACCAAGCAAAATATTTAAGAAAATATATCCATATTTCATGCACATCAAATATCCTCATACTTAAACTTTTAGTTACCCTAAACAAAATATACTTAAATTATTCTTAACTTAAATAGGTAGAAATTATAGAGAAGATCAACAAATTAATTAGAGTAAACAAGAATGTTTACTATATGCTCAATTTCATTATTCATCAACTAATTAAACATCTACAAATTTTTACTAAATTATAAATTCAATTCAATTTAACCAAAAATCTTTCAAACGTCATCATAATTAACATAAATCAACCTAATATATAAATAATCATAAATGAATGAGAAGCTTTCACCTTCAAACATTTTGATAACCTAAATTAACAATAAAATAAAAAAATATTTTTTAAATTAAAAAAGAATGTTAGATGCTTATTTATAAAGTAACCTAACATTTTAATGTGAAATTACATACCTTGTTATGAAAACTCTCAATTACTCAATTATGTTACTAATTAAAATGACAACTAGCACCACTCTTAACTTTGAACTTTTATTGAGGTTAAATTCAACTAAGTGAATTTATTTATATTCAATTTATTCTTATTTTTATGGGATAGTAAAATACTTGAAAAGAGTCACTTTCTATCTCAAATTATATCAAATCATTATGTAAATTAACCATCAAATTTAAAACCATTAGATCAAATTGAAGCTAAATTATCTATTAAATGATCTTATCTATTTAGTTAAACTAGTTGATAAAAAATAAAACTTTAGTTGAGTAATCTTAATTCTTTTTTTCATTGTTAAAATTTTTTGAAATTATTATCTAGAATGCTAATTACAACGAAATTAATTTATCAAAGTAAAATAGAATAACACTCACAAATAATTAAATCACTTCTTATACTTAATTTGTATATTCTTTTAATGTAACATATATAAAGAATAAAAGTAAAAATTAAGGACAAAAAATAGAAATAAAGAGAGGAAAAATTAAAAAAGAAAGGAAACTTCTTTGAACCTTATTTGGTACCTTCAATTTAGGATCAATGTGATCAACATCTAAACTTATTCATAACTTGTAAACATACAAATGATGAACAAATAAAATGAAATAAAAGCTGAAATAAAATTTTTGTAAAATGACATATTTGAAATGAAAACAAGTAGTTTGAGAATACAAATCGAAAATATAACCATTAAATAGTATAAGGTTTAAAGAAAAGAGAAAAAGAGTTCAATCTAACATAAACTTGTCATCATAATTACTATCCTACTTAAACATTATTAAAGGTTATTGAGGTAACTTAGAATAACTCGCATGCTAAAAGTACACAAACAATCGTTTTCTATGCAATACAACTATCATCTCTATGCATTTAACTTAATTTTGTACTTTTTATATAATGGAATTCTACCTCCACTATTCATTCTTGATGTTGAGAATGGTCCTATCAATATTCTCCCATAACAACTATTGTGGCATAGGCTATTTGTCTTGATGCCGGCCACCATCTCCTCAGCCTGAGATTCATAAGCTACTAGGTGAGTGTTTGCTCTTACCCTACTCCACTCCTACCTTGACCCTAGGTGCATCATCTACCTCGACAACACCTCTCTTTAACTACCAACACATAGGCTTTTTTAACCTTCTTAACTAATCCCATATAGGATATCATATTAATACTGACATAAGTCAACTTATATCTAAAAGTTAAGTTTGGGAGAAAATCAAAAGCATCTAGGTTTTTCACCAATCGTATTAAATACAAGCCTTTATATATTGTGCCATTATTTTTATTGTTCATTTTCTCCAAAGACACTGTGAAAAAATAACCTAGATGGAAAGTTATCCTTCTAACTATATACACAACAATAACAACACCCGGTAGAAATTTTGCTGAGACGCCGGGTCTGAGGTGGTACAGTAGTACACAGCCTTACCCCTAAGTAGTAAAGAGATTGTTTCCAAATGAACCATATAAATGAATGAAAATAAAAAGAAAAATAGCAAGGGAAAATAAATAAATAAATAAATAAAAGTAACATTAAAAACCAATAAAATAACTAAATAAAATAAAATAAATAAACATAATAATAGTAATAATAATAATAAGAAAAATAAAATAATAAATATATAAAAATAATAGTAAAAATAAAATAAAATAAATATCAATAATAATAATAATCATACTAACTTTAATAATCATAAACATAATGGTAATACCAATAATACTGCAAATAATAAAGATATTAATAATAGTACTAACAATAAGAAGAAGAAGAAAAGAAGAAGAAGAAGAAGAAGAAGAATACATAATTACCATTGAGACTAAGTAGAAAAGGAAAGAAAAAAATATGAGAGAACTACTAGGATCTCTTTCCGAGGGATCCTTGACCTAAATCCTAGGACACCAAAGTTTTCTATTGTGGGTCATGTCCTCCATAAGGTTCAACATCGTTATATCGTTTTTTATCATCTCCCTCCATTATTCTTAGACTTTCCTATTTTTCTCTTACAATCTCTAATTATGATCTTCTTGTATCTTCTCACTGGAGCATTTAAGAGTCTCCTCTTAACATGTCCAAATCACCTAAGCCTTGTCTTTCTTAATTTGTCTATAATATTAGCTATTTTTAATTTTTCCCTTTCCATGACTTTTCTAACCTTATCTCTTTTAGTAAGGTTGCACATCTAACGGAGCATCCTCATCTTTGTTTCCATCAGCGTATGACTATGAACTTATTTGATAGGCCATTACTCTGCCCCATAAAACATGGTTGGCCTAATCGCTAAACGATAAAAATTACCTTTAAGCTTGAGTGATATCTTCTTGTCACACAAAACTCCTCAAGCTTCTCTCCATTTTAGCCACCTTGATTTGATCCAGTGAGCAACTCAAAATTTTACCTCTTAAGTCATCAATTGAAGGAGCTTTGTATCCCAGTCTAAAAGAAGTCAGAGCATCTACCATAGGTTGATAATAGTAATAATGGAAAGCATTGAATGATATACCTATATCATAACATCTAGCTATTGCCTTATCTACATTTTGAGCTGCATTTCTTGATTGCATAATATTACAAATTGAAGGTTAAGCTTCAAGAGTTGTTTATAGTGCAAAAAAACTAGTCATTTGACTTCTTCTTTTCCTCAAATTAGGTCCAGGTGTAACATTCACTTCTTCATGGCCCTGGGATGGAACACTACCACAACCACTACCACCTTTAACATTTTCACAATTATCATGAAAACTAGCAAATGAATTTTCACTATCAATTTGATAATTCAATCTCTCCCTTCTATCTTTCTTGTGTTGATAAAACATGGCTGGCCTAATCGCTAAACGATAGAATTTGCCTTTAAGTTTGAGTGGTATCTTCTTGTACACAAAACTCCCAAAGCATCTCTCCATTTTAGTCACCCTTTTCTAATCCGGTGAATTATGTCTTCATCAATTTCTCCATTGCTCTAAATGATAGATCCTAAATATTTAAAACACTCCTTTTGCGGTATAGCTTCTGAACGAATCTCCTTATTTGTAACCCCCTATGTCTCAAAAAGTTACACTCCACATATCTTAATCCTAATCATTCTAAAACCTTTTGATTTTAACGTATCCCTCCAAAGTTTAAGCTTAGCATTAACCCCTCTCTTTTGTCTTATCTAATAAAACAATGTCATCATCAAATAACATACACTAAGGCACATTCCCTTAGATGTTCTTGGTTAGCTGATCAGTTACTACTGCTAATAGAAAGGGGCTCAAAGCACAACCTTGGTGTAACATCCCGTTACCTTCGGGGAGGTTAGAATAGAAAATATGAGTGATTAATGAGAGTTAGAAATGCATTTGCATGCTCACGCATAATGTGCCATACACATATATGTGAATAGTAAAAATTTTGCACATGAACATAATTGTACATGCATTCATTGACATTTCCCGATAAAGTTATTTATAAATGTGGGTTCTGTTGAAAATTGTGGTTGTATATGTTAAAAACTGATTTGAAGAGTTTAATTGTTGATGTAGAATTTTTGGAGAATTTTAAAAAATTTTCTAAAAATTTGAGATAATTTTTGGACTAGGAAAAATACCAAGTGGCAAGATAATTATTAAATAGTAGTAGAATTTACTGTCTCATGGCAATAGAAATTATGATAAATGATTTTAGGAATTATTGACAAGTGCCATTAAAAATTTGGGGGACAATTAGAATAGAAATTGGATTGAAGCTGTAAGAATTGGACATGTGTCACTTGCCAAACAATGCCTTATGTCCATTAAGTATTTAATTCCCCTTTTCTTGTCTTCCACGATGCATTTAAATTAGAAGGCCAAGTGAGTGTTTTATTCTTGTTTTCTCTATCATTTTCGTGACTTGCTCTCTTCTTCTCCTCCATTTTCATTTGCTTCATTCTCTTCTAACCTCACCAACATTACACCTTGTTCCCATCTATCAATTACCACTTCCATCTTGTTGTTTCTTCAATTTATCACAAGAAAAAGCTTTCTTTACCTCCTTCAAGATGATGAACAAGTGATGTTTGGGAGCTAGGGATAGTGTTGTTTTTGAAGAATTTGAAGTGAAACCATGTAAGCTATGTTTTAAATGTTATGTGTATTGTTAAATTGAAACTAGAATGATGAGAAATGTAGGATTGATGATTTGATTTTGTGTGTGAGTGTTTGTGACGTGGATGATGAAATATCTATGTAAATGTCATGTTTTGTAATTTTGAATGATCATTAATGATGTATAATGTGCTATAGAGATGTTTTGGAAGTTAGATGTTGCACAAAATGGAATGAGGGTGAGTGTAGAAAATTTTGATGAATGGGTACATGTTTGATGCTTTGTTTTAGGTTGATGATCAAATATAGGTCATGAATTATTTGTGATTGATATATTGAGTGAATAGGGGAGATAATGATGAGGAAATGTAATGGAAGAGATAATTTAGGTAGAAGATGAGTTAGATGTAAAATATTGAAAGTTTGAAAATCTTGAAAATTTTTGCAGCAACATGATTTTTGAGTATGCTTCAATTTATTAGCCATAACTTCTTTTATAGTTTTTCAATTGAGATGATTTCTAGTTTGGAGTAAATTAGAGGCATTTGGATACATTTCTTATAAAGACTTTGAATTTTAATCTTGCCTTTAAGATTCCGAAATCTTTGAATTTTAATCTTGCCTTTAAGAGTTCCAAATCTTGAGATGAATTAGGAGTTGAGTACAAAAAAAGTTGTGGATGAGTGTTATGTTGTGTTATGTTTTGGGTGTGTGAGAATGTATTATCTTTTGGGTGTGTATGATCAAGTGGGGAATATGAGATGCACATAGAGGATGTTGAATTGAAATTGGGCATATTCGAAGAAGTTATACATTGAGATGATGAGTTGAATGAGTGGAGAATTTAGTGTGTATGAATTATAATTGGTGTTTGAATGGTTATGGAGTGATAATTGCATAAGAAGTGGTGAATTTGGGAAGATTAAGTGTATAGGTGATGTTAGTATGGGTGTAGGACCCTTTGGAGGGATTTTGGAGATGAAAATTTTAGTTAACTTGAAGGTTACATGGGCAGGTCGTGTAAATTCACACGGCTCGTGTGTTTTTGATGCAGAACACACAATCTGACTCGAAAGTCACACGATATGACCGTGTAATTTCACACGGCCTGCGTCTCATAGAGACAGAATTTCATTTTGAGGTCTTCACAAAAGTTATAGATCTAGATGTACTCTTCGAAACCGTCTAAAGATGGTATTAAGCCGACATCTACAGTGAAAGTTATGCTAATTTTTCCAACATAGGTTCATTAGGAGTGAGGACATAAACTTGGTTGCTTCTTTTGATCATAACTTCTTCTATAGACCTCCAAATGATTTGATTCTTAAAGAAATAGATTCCTAACACATGTTTATACCTCTCCATGAAAATTTCTAGTAATTTGTGTTGAATTGAAAAACATGGATTAAATGAAATTGAAGGAATCTGTTGGAAGAGTATGAACTGGGGTGTTTTCACTGAACATGTTTAGGTAATTAGGTTATATCTTAATCTTTAGTCATCCAAATGAGATAGTTTTTTATTTGGAGTAAATTAGAGAAATAGGGCTATGAATCATCTGAAGAAACTGAATTTTTATTCAATCTCTAAGATGTTCAATTTCTAGATGGAAATTGGATATAGTACATTGTTTTTGGAATAAGAGCAGTCCAAAAATGTTTAAGGTATATATTCCTATTTAATAAAATTACTTCAGATTCACTTTCTGATTTAATGTGAATAGTAAACCTGAAAGTGTGACTTGAAAAAAAAAGATGAGTTTGGTTATGAGAAATTAAGGGTCAAATATCTGGGATTGTCATGAAAATGTATTGTACATATTTCATTTCATTCATGTGCATTATTAAACACCTATGATTATACAAATTATGATATATGTGTGTGTTATTTGTTATAGAGGAGCAACTGGAACGTCAACTCACAGACGTTGTCGGAACTTCCAGGCACTAGCCTCAGGAGCAGTTGGTGAGTAACCTAGATGGTTTCTCTCAATTATTGTTTGCTTATAATTATGTTTTGAATACTGTATGAATGAGATTTGATTGTGGATTCCGGACAGAAGGTCCGATGATTGTGTAATGTGATTTAGATATTGAAGTGCGACTTGAATGTGAATATGAAGACCTATGTGCTTTATACTATGATTTATTGTGTTACATGCATTCCATTCATGAATGCATAATCAGATAATAGAAGTTGTGACTAGAGTAGCCAATGATTAGAGCTTAAAGCTCAACGAATAAAATGAGCCTCGAGCTCACCAGTGTTTCAGAGCCTCAGGCTCAACGTGTAATGAGCCTTGTATCCTCATCGGATAAGGGATAGTTATTAATGAGCTCGGTATCTAAAATAGATAAGGGACAGTTTAGGCACTCAGTCACAATAATGTAACAATTGGAAAAGAGTCCCACGATCATTTAATATGCATTTGGTTATCTATGTTTGATTGATTGAAATGCATAATTTGCTTATGTTTAAGTGAAATTGTGAAATGTGATCAAATATGCAACAATGTGATTATATGTAATGTGAAATGATGTGTTGCATGAATTGAGTGAACCATCGATGATGGTTACCTCATTGAGTTTTTAAAACTCACAAAAATTACAACGTTGTCTTTTCATGACTGAGAGACGACTCTAGCTACTGAGGGGCTCTACTACCGTGTAGATTGTGATTTGGCAAGAGAAGTCATGACTCAAAGGTCGGTCAATTGGAATTTTCGATGGTTTAGATATATTTGATACATTTTCCTCATTCATGTAGTACTATTGTATTAAGTTTTGTACATATGGAAATTGTTAAAAGATACAATGTAGACTTTCAATTTTTGAAAAAAAGAGAGGAAAAGTTGGTTTCAAAAATATTGTGATTCTGATGTCTTATAAGTGAATTATGATACCATGTCATGTGTAGAGAGTGTAGTGATCGAACATAGCTTGCCCTTATTCTAAGTTATGTGCCGGAATTCCCTTCGGGCATCCCGGTACGTATCTTGAGGTAAGGGGACGCTACATTTGGCGTAGCGCAATATCTATAGAAAATCATATGTTTCTCCTTCCATCGTTCTTACTTTAGTTTTTACATTGTTATACAAATCCCTAATAATTTGTATGTAAGTCATTAGCACCCCCTTGATTTCTAAACACCTTCATATGATTTCCCTTGGAACCTTATTATACACCTTCTCTAAATCAATAAAAACCATGTATAGGTTACACTGTCATTCCCTGCAGTATTTCATTAACCTTCTAGGGAGGTACAAAGCCTCTATCATAGGCCTTCCTAACATGAAGCCAAATTGATTTTTTGAGATAGGAGTATACTTACTTATTTCTCTTCTCGATATAGGAGTATACTTTTTTATTTCTCTTCTCGATCACTTTCTCCCATAAATTCATGGTGTGACTAAGTAATTTGATGCCTTTATAGTTATCGTAGCTTTGAATATTCTATTTGTTATTGTATAAAGGAATTACTACACTACATTTTCACTTGTCTGACATTTTGGCTGACTTAAGAATCTTATTAAAAAGTTTGGATAGTCAAGTAACACCTCTTCACCTGAGCTCTTCCATACCTCTATGGGTTCTCATTAGGTCCTATTGCCTAACCTCCCTTTATCTCCCTCAACATATTCTTAATTTCATAAACCATAATCTGTAGGCAGCAAGTAAAATTACGAAACCTCTTAGACAAGGTAAGATCACCTAATCGGATGTTATCCTCTACACCTCTATTAAAGTGGCTATAGAATTACCTCTGCCATCTACTCTTAATGTCATTTTCAGCTATAAACATGCTTCTTATTTAATCTTTTAGACAATGGACTTTATTAAAATTCGTTGCTTTTCATTCCCTAGCTTTCATTAACTTAAAAATATCCTTTTATCTAACTTTATTATTCAATCATTGATAAAGTTTCTCGTAAGCTCTAACTTTAGTTTATGAGATTATCATCTTCGCCTATTTCTTTACCAATTTACACCTTTCTTTATAACTAACTCTCTTTACCTCTGTGGAGTTATCCTCTATAGTTTTGTAGATAGACTTCTTGAACTTAACTTTTTCTTGAACATCCTCATTCCACCACCAATCCTCCCTCATTCGACCCTTTAAAAGTACCCAAGGTCTCAACAACTATGTTCCTTAAAAAAGTTGCAACTCTCTCCCACATCTAGTTAGCTTCCCCTACCAAACTCCATTTTTCTCCATAAATTACCTTATCTTTAAATTGTTTCACTGTATCCCCGTTCAAATTCCATTATCTAATTTTGGTGCACCTCTTATGACTTCTCTTCCTCCTCCAATCCTTAATAAAAAGATCCAAAACTAGCAGCTTATGTTGAGTTGACACGTAAGCATTAGGTATCATCTTACAATTCTTGCAGCTAGATTGATCGCTCCGTTGCATCATGAAGTAGTCAATCTGAGTCCTTATGATTTGTTTCTAAAAGACACTAAATTCCCCTCATTTTTCTTGAAAAGAGAATTGACTATCACAAACTAGAATGCTACCTAAAATCTAACAAAGTTGTCCCGTTATCATTCCGTTCACCATACCCAAAACCTCCATCTTTTCTTGAGCAACCATATGAGATTTATCTTGTATGATCATTAAAATCTCTTCCTAAAATAAATACCTCGCTGGGGGGTATTTGTTGAATCACCTCAGTTAGCTCTTCTTAGAAATGATGCTTAATATGTTTGTCCAACCTAACTTGAGGTGTATAAGCACATACCGCATTTATAATAACTCCTTTCCCCATAATTTTTAAGGACATGATTCCATTGTTAGTCCTTTTTACCCTTACAACATGTTGTATGAGTTCCTTGGTTAGCAAGATACCTATTCCATTTTGTCATTTCAAACCCTTTGAGTACCAATGCTTAAATCCATTAATCTCTTTTGCTTTCACCCCCGTCTACCTTGTCTCTTGCACGCACGTTGTATTAATCTTATACTTCTTTAAAGTCTCCATTAATTCTAAAGACTTCCCCATAAGGGACTCAATATTCCAAGAACCTATTCGTAATCTATCAAGATGCTTTTTTCCCAAACCTCACCTAAGGACTAACCCTTGTAGTCACTTCAGGGCTCCCAGCCAACACTCCTATCCTAGTACCCAAAACAAGCTAAAGAAAACACGCATAACAAGCCCTTAAATGACTCTAATAGCAAGCAACAAAGAAAAGCAAGATTGATATTTAGTCACCAAAAGGGCATCGCAATAAAAAGTTAGAAAAATCACAATTAACCTTAAATGCAATACACTAAAAAATAAAAATAAAAATAAATTAAAAGATCCAAAATTAAGCCACTAATAGCAACTAGCTACTGCAAAAAAAAAAGTTCGAACACAAGACAAAGCTGTTAAAAAATAATAATAATAGAAAGTAATAACAATAAAAATAATAAAAACAAAAAAACAAATTGTTTTGATCTATCAAAGATGCCACATACCAACTTTGTATTTACTTATTGTATTAATTGCCATTCGCCCGAATTATCACTAGAAAAGGGACTCACGCTGCTTCCACCTTTAGAGATGTAAGGTCAATAGCTCCTTTTTCTTCTTGTTGAAACACGAAATACTCCAACACTTATAATATTAAAATTTAATAAGTGTAATTAGTAAAAATAAATAACTAAATCTTTGTTAATACTATTTAAATAAAATAATAATAATAAAATAGAATAAAAATAATAATAAGAAGAAAATAATAGTAAGAAGAAGAAGAAGAAGAAGCAGAAGAAGAAGAAGAAGAAGAAAGAAGTAGTTAATTAATTCTTAAAAACAATCCTTAAATAAAAATTGAGAAATTGAAAAGTGTTTTGTTCCAATAACTCCCTGAATTGACTAATCCCTGATATGCAATAGGTACTGCCAAGTCCAACTTGACCGTTCCTCTTTTTGTGTGAAGATTGAGACACTGGCACTCACAACCTAATCATTATGCCTAGTTCAGTTTGGTTGATCTTCAATGCTACAACAATATGATCAACAATTTATATGTAGCAGAAAGGACATATTAGACGCAAAGTAAGATGATGCAGATGCCAGACAGATTAGCAAATGCTATAATGTTTATACTGCTATCGCTCTCCAATGGTCCCAAAACCTTATAAATACATATTTTCTCATTGTCTCTTGCATCAAGAAGCTATTAAATATTTTTTATAGACTTTTTAAAGTCTTTTCCAATCGTGTCAATACTAAAATTTTTATAGTAAAGATAATCATGTCCCAAATGGTGTCTAAAACCCTAATTTTGGTTTTTCATTTACTGTTAGGCTCGGGTCCCGTTTCCTATCACGAGGCGACCGCTTGGGGTCGTCGAGTAAGGATCGCGCGGGGGGGAAGTCGAAAACATTGAAAAAAAATAAAGGAACAACAGCAAAAAAAGGAGGACTCGCTGCGGCAATAGAATGCTCGCCGCGGCGAGCGCCTCGTAGGGATGGTTTGTCGCGGCCAAAACTTGGCTTCGCCGTGGCGAACTCGCGGGAACATGCCACGGGGAGCGACCAACATCACGCCACGGCGAACTCCCAAAGAGTCTTTCGTCGCGGCGAGCTCCCCAAAAATCGAAACCCGTTCCCAATATTTTTCACGAACCAAACTCATACATTTTATTACATACACATTCAATCTAACTCAAAGTTAAACACACCCAAAAGCAAAGGAACTTCTTTTCATTACAATTCAAAGGGATTGAACAACTTTGCTAACATATCACAATACATAACAAGCATAAAACAAAATACATAGGGATGCTCAATGTTGATATGCTTAATAAGCTATCCAAAAACACTAACTTAGTACAAAAGCTTCTAACTATCTTGGAGTTTCCGATGCCATGCAAGGATCAACGATCTTCTCGTTCTACACCTGAGGAGTGGGAGGTAATAGAGTGAGCTGCGAATCTCAGTGGCTTATACATTTATAGCCATCGGCAACGAGCCACACATTCAAGCATATATACTCATAAATATGTAGCAATTCAACACTTAACAATTTATTCACAATCTTATAGCTACCAAAATATCATCACAAAGAATATGTCATGTAATTTCTGTTTCATAACATAACAATTTATTATGCATCATATTTAGCAAATCAATAATGAAATGCACAACAAATGGCTCAAGAGTTCTATGGAACAAAACAGATAAACCGAAGTTTATACCGTGAACAAAATGAGTCCGATTTCTCAGGATCTTGTGGCCTTAAGCGGGCAGCTGGGAGAAGGCTATATGTCGACGTGCACGTGACTAACGAATTGTTCCTCTCTTGCCCAAACAAAGCACATATTCATTTATTTCATGCTCAAATCATTTTATCAAATGCTTTCATACTTTTCATGATCATCATGCTTCTTTATCTTTTCATTCATATAAAATGCCGTAATGTTTTTCAAGGCAATACATGATCATAATCATAATGCATTTTCAACAATTTCAATGTCACACACACATGCAAGCAAGCAAGATAATTTTCCCATACACACAACAACTATAAATATATTACCCACCTAATTCTGCTTGAAATCCAAGCTCAAGATTGCCTTCCTCTTGCGATCGGATTAGGTCGGCTTGGTTTCCTATAACAAACCAAGTTCCCATTCAAACAACATTCAAAGGAAAATCATAAAGCTTTGAAAATAAAAAATGCTAACACTATAATCTATACTTGACTTCTATCCAAATTTTGAGATCTTTTGAGACTGATTCAAAACTTCCTTTCTTTATAACACTTGTAGTCCTATGTCTCCAGTTTACAACGAATCAACAATCACCTCATTTGGACATCTACATCAACAGTTATGCCCAAAATATCAAAATAAATTTGTGCAGGAAAATAGGGTCTCGCTGCGGCAAAAATAGAGGCTCGCCACGGTGTGCACATTAGAGCTCACCGCGGCGAGGAAACAGGCGCACGCCACGGCGTGCACATGAGCATGTCGCGACGTGCGAGCTCCAGAAAATGCCCGAAACCTGTTTTCACACATTTTCAACCACATTCTTCCCCTTTTTCAAATCTAATCTTCATCTCAACTCTAAACCATCATTCCTACTTCCATTCTAAACTCATTTCAACTCAAAATCAGTCACAAACACAAAATAATCATTAACCCTAGAAGATTTCACATTTTTCGTACACCCTTCACCCTACACACATTGAACCCCATTTTTTCACTCCAAATTATCACTAAACAAGGTTCAATCATCCAATTAATACTTATACTTACTCGAAGAAGCTTCAAAGTGCTTCAAATTCTCAAGGCTCTAGCTTTCCCCTCTTTTTCCCCTCTTCTTCCTCTCTTCCACGATGCTTCTCCCTTTTTCTCTTCTCACTTTCACTTCTTCTTCTTTTAATTCCTTTCACTTAAGCCTAAAATGAATGAGCAAAAACCATTTTGCCCCTCCTTGTAATGACTTAGCCTCTCAAACTTAAGTGATCTTCCATATTTGCCCTTATACACTTTCATTCTTTCATTTTCACTTACATCATACTATACTCAACTTAATCTTAATTTCTCCATTAATACTTCCAATTCTATCAAACTAAACAATAAATCACATAATCAAATCAATTCATACCTAATAGCATCAATAAAAAATTTTAGGCCCCAACATTTACGATCTATTTTTATTTAGTTTTAGTTGATTTTTAACGTCTTTATTTAATAAGATTCACGAGTGTTTCTTTTCCTTATTTGTTATCAAGCTTGAGTCACAAGTGCTTCTTTTCCTTTTTTTTTTGGTCAAAATTGTCAAAGAATTTCTTCTTTTGTAGCATTCAACTGTTTAATAAATTTGGTTTTTAATTTTTTATAATCAATGAGTCAATCTCATTATATATCTAATTTAGCTTTCTTAGTATGATTCAAACATATTATAGAATTCTTAAGCAATTTATATTCAGGTGGGCTCATACCCCCCAATTTCTATCTTTTACCCTTTAACATTTTTATTTAATAATTAATATTTTGTCTTATATGTTAAATAATATGGTAAAGAGCCTTCTTCCGTTTTATGTAAGAAATAAAATAAATTTTAGGGTAAAATTGATCTGCTGATAAGAAAGTCAAGTAGGAGTGGCAGTTAATTCAATTAAGAATCTAATACAACTAAGTTTATTCCTAGTTGTGTCAAGATCATGATAAGCAGATTGATACTAAGGATTCCCATATACTTAATTCATTTTTTAATGAAGATTAAAAAATGGATGTTAGTGATATGAGTAGGTTACAATGGACAAATACACATGAAGATGATGTTTGCCCTGAGAACTATAAAGGAATTCCATTCAATACCTAGTTCAGGCCTTCCTCAAAGAGATGTCACACACCCATAAGGGAAGAAATATATTATCTTATCATTTACAAAGCAATTTTAATGGTTGGGGATAATGGAGTTAGTACTTATTCTATATTTGAAATAATAAATTAGAACTTCATCCATTTGATTACCTTTTAAAAATAATTCTAACTAGTATAAAAAATTGAATAAATTTCATATTTAAAAGGGCTAATTGCGAAAAATTCTAAAATTTACTCAATTTTTGTAATTATAATCCAAAGTTTAAAAATTGACAATTAAATACCTGATCTCTTAATTTCTTATAAAATCTAGCCCGATGTTAGTATTTTTGTTAACAGAGTTAACATGAAAAGCCACATTAGACATAATTTTAGACATGTAAGAATAATGAATGGAATAAGTATTTACATGTCATATTTTTGTTTAAATAATTAATTAATATTAATAAAAATAAATTTTAAAATAAGTAGATGGGATTCTAATTCTTGCAATTAGGAAGCTTCTCTTACCTGAATTGTCTAGGTTGTCTATGCTTAAATCAAAGTTGCGAATACCGTACTGACCCTGATACCAGATTAGGTTTAGGTACGGTACTGTACCGATACTGATCAATACTAGGTATCACTTTAGATAATTTTTTAAATTTATGAAATATTTTTTAAATTTTTTTAAAAATTGCAAAATAATTCATTCTCATATTGTATAGTTGTATTGTATACTTTATAAGTTTACATCAACCTTGTCTCCAAAAATCCTAATAATAAATACTATCCACAATTAATATAAAATAATAATAATTTTCAAATATTTCACATATAAATAATAACCACAATTACTATAAAAAAGACAATCATCATCATACGAATATAAAATTAAGAACAATATAAAGTATTAAAAATATTACAATTTCATCATAGAATAAATAATAATTATATCAAAATATCCAATAAAAAGAACAATAAATATCGTTAACTCTTAAACTATTACAATTTATGACAATAGTTCGTGACGAGGAAACAACCAAGTAGAAGTGAAACCTGAAACAAAACATTTACAATTACATTACATATATAGAATGTAATTTATGCATCAAATATAAGTAAAATTAAAAGAAGAGTAAAAATAAAAAGTTGTAATTTCATTTAATCATCTACGAGAGGATACCCCGCTATAACTACACTAACCCCAGTTATCATATGGTACAAAATTTTCATTATTGAGAGGAGCCTTATCATCATCATTATTCAAATTCAATGCATCAAATGACATGTCAATGCTTTCTCATCCAATATTATCTTCCAAGTTATCCACATCTACCAAACCTGGTTCCTTAAAAACCCAATCTGCCAAAAGATTGATATTATCAATGGAAATTGGTTATGTTAAACTATTTGTGCTATTAAGAGTCCTAATAAACAATAAAATTTAATTATTAAAAATTTATAAGAAATTATATCGAAATTAATAATGATAATAACATACATTTCATGAAGCATTAAATTGTAAAAAACGAAGACTAAGTCGTTCAATCTCTTGTACTCCAATATATTCCTTTTCTTGGAATGGATGAATTTAAAAGTGCTCCAATCTCGTTCATATCTTTTGCTCTCACACATTGACTTAAAACCTGAATTGTAAACCTTTGCAATTTTGGAACACCAGTGCCGAATTGATCCCACTAAGAAACTGTAAGTCATAAGATAACAAAAGTAGCGTTAAAAACATAATAAATTGATAACTAATTCCAACAAATAAGAAAAAGGAAATAGCTAATACTTGGAGAAAGTTTTTGTCTTTTTCAAATAGCAATTGATGTTTCAAAATCTCCAAAAGACTCCTTATAAAACTCCATCTGTGAGCTCAAGAGATCTTGTATTATTTCATGGCCAACAATTGTTCTAATAGTGAATAACATTCCTCTACTAACTTCAACTTTCTTTGTAAAATCTAGTATGAGATAGACATTAGGATTCAAAAATACCCGAACTGTAAACAATGGAGAAGAAAGTTGTTTTTCCCATCTCTTATTGATGATTACAAGATAAAATGTGTACAAAGAAGGCGTATGTTTCAGATTGGCCTTGATTGCTTTCTTCACTTTCTCCGTGGCATAAAAAACTCATTGTGGCCTTTTCTTCACTATCAGTCAAGTGAAGCATACTTACCAAAGACTCATAAACTCGGATAAAAATTGGCATTGAGACTAAAATTCTCTATCTTCTAGTACAATTATGGAAACCTCCAATCCAACATTAGACCTAGCATACTGAGATGCAACCCATTTATCATTTGTAAACATTTGTCTTAACTCTTTCTTCATCGTAACAATTGACTGAAGTGATAAGAAATTTGTTGCAAATCTTGTCACAGTAGGATGACAGAAATTCTTACCATTAGTAAATTCCTTTCTCTTTAAATTCAATATCTATGCTCGATTGTAGATGAACTTGGTCAAGTTTTTAACTTTCTGCATAGTCTCATCAATATAGGAAAATACCTAGGATCCCCTATATTTCCCAACATTAGGTCAATGCAATGTGTAGTACAAGAAGTCCAAAAAAATTATAATTATTATGTAATCTTCTTCCTGTCGCTTTATAATCAAAATTATTGTCAGTAATGAACTAAACATTATTTTCTGACCTTACTTCATTCATAACTTCATTGAATATCTCAAACAAAGTATTAGTATCTCTAATAAGGCCAAATGCATCAATACACTTCAAAAACATGGAGTTGTTTGTAGAATAAAACAAAAATTAATAATAGGTCTTCTATTTGTCCAACAAGCACACATGATTAAACACCTACAAGTAGCCTAATTTACTCTTCTTTCTATCAAATAACTTTTAATTTCAAAAATTGAGCAAATCAAAATTTTACCTCTTAAGTCATCAATTGAAGGAGCCTTATATCCCAGACTGAAAGAAGTTAAAGCATCTACTATAGGTTGATAATAGTAAGAATAGAAAGCATTGAATGATGTAACTGTGTCATACCACCATCTAGCTACTACCATATCTACATTTTGAGCTGAATTTCTTGATTGCATGAGACTAAAAATTAAAGGTTGGGCTTCAAGATTTGTTTATAATACAAAAAACTAGTCACTTGCCTTCTTCTTTTCCTCACATTAGGTTCAGGTGTAACGTTCACTTCTTCTTGGGCCTAGGATGGAGCACTACCACTAACACTACCACTTTCAACATTTCCACAATTATCACCCAATAACAATTTACAATCAGTCAATGTGTAAAACAATAACACCACAATGGGCTTAGTCTAAATACAAAGCATTGTTATACATGATTGCGGAACACAATTTGGTAAGACACTAATGCAGACACGAACTGATCTCGACCTCTATTCTTCACTTGCCTACAGTAGACATACTCCCACGTCGAACGGGGTACTCTTCAAATCCTGAAAAATAGATGTAAATTTTGGGTGAGTTTTGCGAACTCAGTGAGAAACCATCATCGATGGTTACTCAAATCATGCATTACGCAAATTGCATACAGCACGACACAGTAATATTCAATTTAACAGTATTATACAACAATTTACAGTAGTCCATAACAGTTTACGGTATCAGTAACAATTTACAATAGCACAGAACAGATCACAGTATCACATCACAATTTACAGTAAATCATGGCATCACGCAGTTCAGTAATCGTCACACAATTTGGCAATTCAATCAGTCATGTATATA